>CAIGRB010149776.1:51315-114669 GCA_903798255.1 Fraxinus quadrangulata
TCACATTAGTTTCGCCATTTCAAATTGAAGAAAACAAATATAAGCAACCATATCTTTCAGACACTACAATCGACCAAAAATTAATTTAAATCGAGCAGAAGAAGCTCTAATAAAATCCACAAAATTAACATTCCAGAATTCCCCAACTAATTCCCCGAAACTTACCAGACAATGAACACCTTAGTGATTAAAAAAAATTATCATGATCTTCAACAAAACACAAAGAAGCACCAGCGTCACCATGCTGCTGGCCACCGTAAAAAACTCATTTGTCTTCGACAACTAACACCAAGCACTGGTGTCCACGGTGTTCGGACACCATGCCCCTGGTGTTCGTGGTGTGCGAATGGTGTCAGCAGTGTGTGGACACCACCACGCCCCTGGTGTCCACTCTCCATTTCGGAGTGTGAAAAAAAAAAAAAAAAATTCCCACAATAGTTGACTTTGAATGTCGGAAAAAAAAAGGATTCACACACCATGGACACTGGTGTCCGCGAATTAGCATTTCAGAATTCCCCAACTAATTCCCTGAAACTCACC
Source organism: Fraxinus quadrangulata (assembly GCA_903798255.1). Taxonomy (NCBI): domain Eukaryota; kingdom Viridiplantae; phylum Streptophyta; class Magnoliopsida; order Lamiales; family Oleaceae; genus Fraxinus; species Fraxinus quadrangulata. The sequence goes on from CAIGRB010149776.1 coordinate 51,856, forward strand.
GGACACTGAACACCTTAACGGCTAAAAAAAAGTTATCATGATCTTCAACAAAACACAAATAAGCACCATCGCCACCATGTTGCTCGCAATTGTCAGAAAATTCATTGTCTTCCACAATTTACACCAGGCACCTAGTGTCGACGGTGTGCACACACCACCATGACCCTGGTGTCCGCGGTGTGCGGATGGTGACTACGATGTGCGGACACTAGGCACCTGGTGTCCGTACATCATGCCCCTGGTGTCCGCGTTGTGCAGACACCAATGTCCCCACAGCGCGGACAACACATTTCGCACTATACGGAGAATTTTTTTTTAATTAATTGAGAGAAGAAAATTTCGGAGTATGGAAAAAAAAATTACCACATTTGTTGACTTTGAATGTCGTGTCCGCACAACGCGGACACCATACTCCGTGCTGTACGGAGTTTTTTTTTTGTGCGTAGTGTTAAAATTGAGAGGAGAAAATTTTTGAAGTGTGGAAAAAAAAATTCCCACAATTATTGACTAGAAGCACGTCTAGAAATTAAAATGATCTTTGAATATTTATGTAGTGCTCAATTAAATCAGACAAATTTAATTTTTTTATTTGTTAATTTATTTTTTTTATATAAATGTTTGTGGAAATTTTGTAATACAAATTTTCATTTAATTTTAGCATTCAAAACGTTAATATTATCTTAAAAATAATATAACCCGTGCATTGCGTTGGGAAAAAACTAAGTATATAGAGAAAAATCCATTTCCTAAAAAAGTAAATCTTGTACAGGGAGACATCAACTTGAAGGCGAAGCTTAAACCCTAAACCCTAATCTGCAGCTGCCTTTGTGTACATTAAATCAAAACAGTTTCTTTATTGGCGAAACCCGAATCTCGTCTCTAGTTTCAACCGTTTCAGCTTTTTATCGGTATTTTCTCCTCTAAATTACTCTGTTTTGGAAATGTACCGAGCGGTTGCAGCCGTTGCTTCATCACTCAGGTACACACTGACGCTAAAATACAAGCCGAAACAGTGTATACACACGTAACATGTGAAGACATAAAGGCATGGTTTTTTCTAAATGTATCTCACTTCTGTTTTCATTTTTTTGCAGGTCCTCTGCTTCCAGGAATCTGGTAAGAAGTTTGAAAATCAGTCGTTGTTATTGTTACTAAAATTAGTTTTGATTGTATGTTTTCTGCTACAGATAGTTGATTTTATGGGTTATATATAAAGGGTGCTTTATGTTCGTTTTTTTTTTGGTGAAATGAATTTGAACGTACAGGTACGTAGTCGGGTTGTATATAGCAGAAATTATGCTGCTAAGGATATCAATTTTGGGATTGGGGCTCGGGCTGCAATGCTATCCGGTGTTAATGAACTTGCCGAAGCTGTAAAGGTGACAATGGGACCAAAGGTAACTCTGCGAATACAACTCTCCATTCTGATTACTCCTATTAATATTAGAATGCACGAACAAACTCTAATTTTAAGAAAATAAGAAAAAATCTGCAAGAAACTATTAGTGAACATTAACTTCAAAGATTTTTAGCTGTTTTGATATTTGTAATTGTACTTGGATACCCAATTAAATTGTGGATGCTATCTATATATATAATTAGGTAAGTAGATTTTAAGATTCTAAACTTCTTTTGAGTCTCCAAGTGACTTGTTCTGCATTTGTATTGACTGCCATTTTGTGTATTCGTCTCTATCTTGCTATGAAGGATTCTTGTCATAGACATGACAAAGTTTTATGTTGCTTGTTCTGGATTTTGTGTTGACTGCCATTTTATGTATTTGTCTCTATCTTTTTTTTTTTTGATTGGGTAAATATGAAATTATAGAGATCAAAGTCATGTACAACTACTCCCGGCATATCCGAGTGAATCGAAAAATAACGCAATAATGGAAGTCAATAGGATACAACTACAATGGGCATACCCATGTGGACAAATGGACGGTAATCAACACACTATCAACGCACTAAAAATACACTAGTGCCAAAAGAGAAAAAAATCAACCCATAGCTAATGACTCATAACAAATCAAAACATTGGGATACAGAGAGAACATCACTTTATATACATGTGTTTTGATTCGTCTTACAATACTCTCGACATTGGGTTTCAAATTTTCAAAGATCATTCTATTTCTAGCCATCCAAATGTAGTTTATGGAACTAGCTAAAGCAATCCTCTTAGCTTTGTTACGCCATGAAGTTCATCGAGCTTCTTTCTTTATCCATTTCAACTGGGGCTGTTTTTTGCAGAGGCTAGGGGCGCCCAGCCACCTTCTAACCAACACCAACAGATATATAGCGGGATTTCTTGGCTAAAAGGTGATTAATTTTGTGCTAAGAAGGCGTATGATTTTTTTCGGCACAGGCCAGGGACGACAGCCCCTTCTAACCTACACCGACAGATTTTTAGCAAGATTTCTTGGCTAAATAGTGAGAAATTTTGTGCTAAGAAGGCGCATAATTTTTTTCGGCCTAAGGGGGAAGCAAAGTGCTGGGCTAAGGATGTTTCGATACATTTCATTACCCCGAAACACTCTTTCATGCTATGGTTGGGTGCTCAATTGAAGTTACTCACCAAGGACCAATTGCATTATTTGGACATTGATCGGAATTGTGTTCTTTGTGCCTCATATGAAGAAACTAATCATCACCTTTTCTTTGCATGCCTCTCTTCAAATGTTTGGAAGAGTATCAAGAGTTGGTTGAGCTATTTGTCTCTATCTTGTTATGAAGGATTCTTGTCATGGACATGACAAAATTTACGTTGCTATAAACCTCTTACTACCTCCTTATTGTGGAATGACTACGTCGGTGATAATTGATTCATGCTCCAACCCCAAGATTAATGCGACTAAGACTTAACTTGTCGTTGTTGATGTCATCACTCATTTGTGTAGCGGTCATTTTGACTTGTGATGTTACGTATATTTCAGTTTGCAATATTGCAGGAACCGGACCCTTACAAAAGTCTGGACCTTGGAGTTTTGAATACATTTTTTTTTTCTTTTAAGCAAGGATCATTGTGATTGTAACAACACTTGATCTTCTAGGAACCTAAGCTCAGTAGTAGAAAGATCCCATGAAGATTCAAGAATTTGTATTCATCATTAAAAATATCACTTTTGATGTCAGATATAAGTTAATCATTTAATCCCTTTCGGAATTATTACTAGCCCTAGATACTTAAATGATAAAAGCTTTGAGGCTAAATGATTCTTCTTCTTTTTCTCTATTGTCACAGGGCCGCAATGTCATTATTGAGCAAAGCCATGGGAGCCCCAAGGTCACCAAGGACGGTGTAACCGTAGCCAAAAGCATCAATTTTATCGATAAGGCAAAAAATATTGGTGCAGATCTTGTGAAGCAGGTTGCGAGTGCAACTAATAAGGTTGCTGGTGATGGTAATATATTGGCTTAAAGCCTTCAATTCTATTAGAACTCTTTAGCTGGATTTCAACAAGCAATATTTGAACAGAATTGGAGTGTTTTTATTTTTATTTTTTTTCACAGTTTTTGGAAAAGCAGTTGTTTCCGTAGGGCCAAAATACTTTAGTTTGAATGATTTTATTCTGATTATTATTTATTAAGTGTATCTGCTTGAAATGGCTTTGCTGTCACATTTGACCTCAACTTATTCTATCTCTGAAGTATATAAGCTTTTTGTTGAAGTTTTTATTTCTAATATTATGGGTAGATCTTCATCTAAGCCCTATGTATGTTTGCTTCTAGCTTATTCCTTGATTATGCCTGAAGTAGTTATATAGAGCATTACTTCTCTTTGTACTCTTTATTCGTGTTTTTTATGGAAGATTTGAATGTCGATAATATAAAGGGGGTTTTTATTGTTTAATATGCATGCCTTTAGAGTAGAATTCTTTTATTATTTACTGCACTGTTGCGTGATGATAAGAGACTCACCCAGAATGTGATGTTGCTGCAGGTACGACTTGTGCTACCTTGCTGACTCAGGCAATATTTGCAGAAGGTTGTAAATCAGTGGCTGCGGGGCTGAATGTAATGGACTTGCGCAGTGGTATAAATATGGCCATTGATGCTGTTATTGCAGATCTGAAGAGCAGAGCAGTTATGATTAGTACACCTGAAGAGATTACTCAGGTGAGTGGCTCAGGAAGAGGTTTTTTAGCTCTGTTGAATGAATTTGCTAGAGAAATGACCAGGGGTTTGAAACCTTGCTTTTACGTTTGAAGAAAACGAGGTTTGTGCATAATATGTTGTTGGCACATAAAAAGTATTGGTAAAACTGAAGAAGAACGTGCTTGCCTGTATGTTCCTTTCACTTTCTGCCTTTCAACCTCGTCTCTAAACTTGGTTTTCACATTTTCTGAGACTTATTCCATCAAGCGGAGAAATGCATGCTTGATATTCTTTCTGATCTTTTTTGGTGCACCATTCTTGTTACTTTCTGATTATTAATAACATCAACAAGCAATTTTCTTAGCTAGGATACCACTGTTCTTTCGTTTTTTATTTTCTTTTTTGTTCTGATTCGTGTATCCAAATTCTAGGTAGCCACTATCTCTGCAAATGGTGAACGAGAAATTGGGGATCTGATAGCACGGGCAATGGAGAAAGTTGGGAAGGAAGGAATCATTACTATTGCTGTAAGTATGCTGCAGTTTGGAACTTTTGATTTGTAATGATCTATGCATGATGGAGTGTAAGTGATCTGCAATGATGCAGGATGGAAATACTCTGGATGATGAGTTGGAAGTGGTGGAAGGGATGAAGCTAGCCCGTGGTTATATATCTCCTTATTTTGTTACAGACGAGAAGACTCAGAAATGTGTATGCATAGATAGTGGCTAATGATGATAAACTTGTACTCCTATAATTGGCTACCTTAAGTAGCTGTCAAATCTAAGAATCCGAATACACAATATGAATTATTTAAAAAAACAAACAAACATGAAGCTCATTCCCTAACTAATTAACTGCTAGGTTATCACTAAAAAGAATAAATGAATGGATGTAATAAATAATTAGATATCTATAAGATTGAATTATAAGTCTCNATATTCTAATATATATATAATAATATATTCCGGAAATCAATCGAAATTTTTCTGCCTTCGCATCCAGACCTCCTATTTTTCTTTCTCGTGCAGTCATGTAAATCATAATGTTCATTTGATATGAAGCTCCTCTTAATTGTATGGGGCTGTTGATTTATCTATTATGTGTGATTTTTTTTATTTTATGTAGACAGGAACTGGAAAATCCCTTGATTCTAATTCACGACAAGAAAATCTCGGACATAAACTCCCTTGTGAGAGTATTGGAGATGGCTGTAAAGGTAATTGGTTTCATTAAACTGGGATTTTTTAATGCCTAGGTTCTTATTTTTGTCTTCCTATAATTTGCTAGATTCTTAAAAAATAAGTTTGTGATTGATGATTTGTTCTCATGATTTGGTTTTTACAAAAAATAGAGAAGAAGTCCTTTGCTAATTGTGTCTGAAGATGTGGAAAGTGAGGCACTGACTATGCTTATAATCAACAAGCATCGTGCAGGACTAAAGGTAATTGTTTGTGTATTTGGATAATTTATGAGCCATTTATGATTTCAGAGTACATTCTTATCTTTGTACAGGAAGTTATGATAGAACTTTATGATTTCTGTTGGATGTGCTGCTACCAAAGTGCCAACAACACCTGTCACCTTTATCTTAGAGTTTACATTCTATTTCATGGGGGCATTGTAGGTTTGTGCGGTCAAAGCTCCTGGATTTGGGGATAACAGAAGAGCAAATTTAGAGGATCTTGCCATTCTTACTGGTGGAGAGGTTAGATGAGCTCCTATAATTTACATTGCTAATGCTGCTTTCTTTTAGCAGCAACTGATGGCGATTTATGCAGGTTATAAGTGAAGATCATGGCTTAAGTCTTGACAAAGTTAATATTAATATGCTTGGTTCGGCTAAAAAGGTTTGTATTATTACAACACTCATCAGCATGTGTATTTTTGTTGCCTGGACATTTTCAAGACATTTATGATTTGTTGGAACAGGTCACTGTTTCTCTTGATGACACTATAATTTTACATGGGGTTGGGGATAAGAAGCTAATTGAAGAAAGGTGTGAACAGGTATAACGACTTTTCCCCGAAGATTGTGAAAATCTAAGAATTATATCATTAGCTTTTAATTATATTGTAATCTTACATGTTTTCATGTTCAACGGTTTCTAATGCATGTTTGTTCTTCACAATTCACAAATGCTGATGTTAATGAAATGCACAAGGAACGTAATGCATATTAAAATTTATTCACTAAGTAATTAAGTTTGTTTTCATATTCTCTGCTCCCTTTGCCCAATGAGTGGCACCATGAAGCGTGTAGCTCTTTGATACCCAACTTGTCCCTTGTCTTTGTACACGACACGTTTCAATTAAAATGCCAGCAAGCATTTCATCATACTGTATTGTCTTCACAGACCATATATTCTGATGAGTTCAGATAGTATTACTTGGGTCATCTGGAAGTGAAAGGATTGTTGGTTTGCTTATGATATTTCTCGCTTAGATTTTGATTGAAGAATGTGAAATAGTTTTGATCGAATAAGTAAGATACTGATAGGTTTTAGTATATTTAAATAGCTTAGAACAACCATGGAGAAGAGTACTGCTTTGTTTGATAAGGAGAAAGCTCAAGAAAGGTTGTCAAAGCTTTCAGGCGGTGTTGCAGTTTTCAAGGTATATCAGTAGTACATCCACAGAATTCAAAAATGCAGGATTGTGCCTGGTGCTATTGTTGTCATTCCGCATTTTCTTTCTCAGGTTGGAGGAGCCAGTGAGGCCGAGGTTGGAGAAAGGAAAGATAGGGTAACAGATGCTTTGAATGCTACAAGGGCTGCTGTGGAAGAGGGCATTGTCCCAGGTAAAATCTTCATTTGTTTTTAAAATTGAAGCATTTCTTTTAGCATGTTTCATCAGCACATTTATTGTGCATGTTTGGGGAACATCATAATTTCCTTATAATTTAATGGTCAAAATCAAACATTTATTTTAATCACATTTCTAGGACCCCCAATTACTACCCACTTATCCACCACTCATTCATACCGCATTATAATTTCAGTAACTTATAATCCAAACAAGCACATGGTTACTTTTTTTCAGGGGGTGGTGTTGCTCTCTTGTATGCCACAAGAGTTCTGGAACACCTTGAAACTGAAAATGAAGACCAAAAAAGAGGAGTTCAAATAGTCGAAAATGCTCTTAAGGTTTGTTCTTATGCAATCTCTCTATCTCAAGCGCATGCAAGTATACACGCTCACTGGACATGGGCATTTGGTCATTTGTCAACATGACATTTGACTTTGTAACAGGCACCTACTTTCACTATAGTCTCAAATGCTGGTGGTGATGGTGCTCTTGTTCTTGGCAAGCTATTGGAACAAGATGATCTCAATTTTGGCTATGACGCAGCCAAAGGTTCGTGCTTTTTGACACCTTTCTCCTCTCCATAACAGCAGATATTTTGTGGATTCCTTTTCTGCATGTCATATATGCATATGCCCTCATGGCAATACCCAATTTTCGCTTACTGTTGGTTGTCAATAAAGAAACTGGTTAGTTCTCGATCTTCCTAGTTTTGAAAATTTTAGAATAATTACCCTTACCTGAAATGAGTCATTATGGATGGTTGTAAACATCGGTTTCTGAGATAGTTCATGCATGAGATGCGGAAACGGAATATTGCATTGTCGAATGATTTGTCTTGGAGAGCTATAGACATCGAACTCTTCCTGCAAATGTTAATATGCAAGAAAATATCTGTAATTCTTGAAGCTAGTTCATCGTTTACAATCTTGTGAATCCCGATAGTAATCCTGCTGAGAAAATTCAGGACATTGCAATATTTGCTCTATTCTTGATGAGTCATTTTATATATTTGACACCTGCACTTTGAAGTTCAAGGACTTGGGGTTTGTTCTTGAATCTTCATCTGGTGCATATAAAACATCACCCCACCTGTAAAATATGAATTTAAATTAGAAAATTAGGATTATAAGTTATTTCCCCATGTAGTGATTACGAACATTCCACTCACTCCGTCAGTGGCTCTTATTCTAAACCAGGTCAATATGTCAACATGGTGAAGGCTGGAATTATAGATCCTTTAAAAGTTATCCGAACAGCCTTAGTAGATGCTGCAAGGTGAGGACAGTATTTATTGTCACATTTTGCTTTATTCATGCCTGAATTAATGTTTATATACATAATTCCTTATCTGTTTACAGCGTTTCACTGCTATTGACAACAACTGAGGCAGCTATCATGGACCTTCCAGGAGAGAGAAACCCACTTAAAGGCCGCATGCCAAATATGGATGCTATGGGTATGGGTTACTAATTTGGTTTACCGCCAAATACAATACATTGATTACTAGTTAAAATTACAAGATTGATCATTTGAGAGGTGCTCGTGCGAAGTAGTAGGAATTGTTATAGTATCAGGATTCACAAAAGGGGAAATTGCAGAGTAGGTCTCCAACCAATGCGATTTGTGCAAATGCATCGTAACCTTTAAATCTTGGCACTACTGAATTCTCAATCTTTCAGTAATGTGGCAGACTTGTTTGTGGCAATAAATCTATTATTTTTGTCATGTTGAATCTTTTATAGTACTGTTTTCTGCATCTAATCTTCAATGCCTGGCCTTGTTTGCTTTTACTACTTTTTTAATGTTTAGGTGTATCATTTGCATTTCTCTTATGGATCTTGCTTTTGAGCCTACTATGAATTGAAATAAATAACTTGTTTCACCAATAAAATTAAGAATCATGTTACATGTACAATTTAATTTGACAATAAAATTACATGATTGTACAAATAACACAATTATAAAATTAATATGTTTCAAAACATATATACTTGTAAATAAACTTTTTTTAAATGGGCTATAATGCAACTGTGCCTCGCTGAACCCTTATCTTCTATCCACTCTCAAAACAGCACAAAAAATAAACGAAGGGCGTGATTGATTCCTACTTTTTTAAGTAAGGTTTTTTCTTTCATTTACTGAAAAATACCATCCAATAATGCGCATCAAATATACCAAAAGTTGCAAATCTAATCGTACTATCAATTCCAAGCATAATAAAGGAAAATATAGAGATGAAAGTATGACCCTGAAAATGAAATTTCATGCTAAACAAGAAGCATACAACGAATGAATTTTTTTCAAATTCAAATTATTATCAATGAACTTTAATCAAGAATGAATAGCCAAGCTAAATTACGGTGAAGAACAGAGAGGCTATAAAGTTATTGGCATGCGGAGTCCATCAAAGCTAAGTTGTACGTCGAGACCTTCCGTCTCCTTCAATTTGATGAGACCTTCATTTACCTTATCATGATCCATCAGATGCATCATACCTTCAACAAACATAATAAAACAAAGATTTACTCTATTTATTTTTATTTTTTCATTTTTCTTTGGGGTAGGGGTTTGAATACATAAAATTTCATTTGCTGAAATTGCAACATCTAAGTCCTTGACATTATCAATGGACCGAACTCGTAAAATTGATGCAAGGGCCGAGGATGTCTGTGCTACCCTAAAAGGAAAAATGAGAGAACATACTAGGCTGTATATGAAAACATACCCGTAAAAAGTGTTCTTTTTGGTTGGATTTTTCGAACTTCCTCCAAAGCCTGGAAAAATTGTGATGTAAATTATTACTTGAAGCAGAACGCAACAACAATTATCAATCTATAAATATGAAAGCTCACTTTCGGAAGTCCAAAATGTGTTGAAGAAGAACGATCTGGCCTCAGAGCATCCTAATATCAAAGGCATAAGCCAATTAATGATGAAAAATTAAAGAAGATATGTTTTGTCAGGAGGGAAGGATTGAGGAATAGAGAGAAACCATGATAAGGAGCTCACAATCCTCCAGAAGTGGGTACGTCTCTTCAGGTATTTCACTAACATCACTATGAATGTGAGATAAGGATTAGCCCGACTCTTACAAAGACTAAACAAACTAACTAGCAAACATTAAAAACTTTTACCTAATGTAACAAATCTTGCCAAATCGAAAGCCCAAGGAACGATAATTTCTGCCATGCCACACAGGTAAAGGCGTAAACTGCACAACAAGACAGTAGGCTCATGAGCGAGCTATGCATGGTATCCCCATACAAATGTAGAATTTGTACAAACTAATAAGCAATATACCAGTCATCTAGTAGATGAACTTTAAGATAGTAACAATGTAACCATTCGGTTAGTCAGAAATGCTAAATCTTATACTCATCAATAATGATAAAAGATAGTTACTTATTCACACTAAAATTTCTAGGTTTGGTGACATAGATTTATTATCAATTCAACAATCATGAAAGGACAAAACGAATTCTCACCTGGAGGTCATGTACGATGAATGGTTTCTCATGTATGATGTTAAATTGCAAATCTGAAACTGCAGCGCCGGGTATGATACTACTTGTATCTACTAAGTAATAGTGAGTTTTCTTCATCACCTGAAATTACACGGAGAATCCAGCATAGCTTGTAATGAGGAACATAAAAATATTATGATTCGGATTCAGCATGACACTTGGTAACCAGAAATGCCTTTGATGGATCATGAATAATCTTCGCACAAAATTCGCAGAGTCAAACCCATACATATTTCAGTGATATTACCATATATTATTGATTGCAAGCAAAAATTATTCGTTCCAGGTTCAAGAAGGAATGTACCTCAAAATCACGCTCCGCTGTGTAAATAGGAACATGGGGCTGGACGTTATTTGTCCAATCACGAAGATCATCCAGACCTACACAAAAATTAATTTCAGTGAACATGTGGTTTCCACGTGAAGGCATGACTACAATAATATCAGAAAGTGTAAATGTCAAAGACCTCCAATTGCATCAGCATGAGAATGAGTAATAATAACCGCATCAATTGTTCTTATCCTGGCAGAAATGCAAGTAGTCACAAGGCGGCGTATAGGCGACCATCCAAAATATGATGCAGACAAATATTTAAGAGCACAAATAACGAAAGTTTGGCACTGCAACATAATAACTCGAAACCCCAAAACAAAGAGCAACTGGAAGATAAAAAGCCTGCGAAGAAATTTCCTGTAGATTTTGAACCATCTAGACTTCTTGACACATTTCACACGATCAAATTTAAAGAGGACATGAAGGAATGAAAAGACCAAAATAAATCTCAATCTAAATCACAAAATTTCATCATGTAGTCAAACCTATGTTACACGTTACAAATAATCTTAAGACTCTCCTATGAAACTCCACGAGCATAATCTGGCCCATATGCACAAAAAAGATACATTGTTTAACAAAACTATATTTCACATGAAGTACATGTTCAAAGACATGAAAACGAGAAGTTATATGGTATATAACAAGACAGTGGTTCAATTTTGTCCTGAATGACACAGTACGCAAAGGAAACAAATGTGTCTAGCTTCTACTTTAAAAAGCGCAAATGTGACTCTAGGCATGTAAACATCCCCACAGTTACATGCACATAACATCAGGAAGATAATTATACAATGACATACCAACGGTGTTTCCCTTTAGATTGTATCCTGATATACGATGTTGCAGCAAAGCCAAAAAAAAAAAAAAAAACAGTGGATTCACATGCATATATTTCAGAAGCATGCAGACATTAACCACTTGAAACACATATAACATCAAGTGGGCAATGGCAAGAATGCTAGTAAGTCAAGGCTAAATTGGAGATCACGATATTGGAGCTCCATCAAACACATGCGATGTAAATGATGACAACTCGAGTCTAAATTTTTCACAATCAAAGATGATTGAAAGTCCTACGCATACATAAAGTCAACCTCTTAGGAAAAGAACTTTTTCACGAAAAGGTATTCATACTTTTATAATTCAAATTTGCTTTTATTTATGAAATTATATTAACAGATTGCTTTTTATTGAATTTACAGGGAAGGAAAATGTCACATTACAATTGGTAGATGAAGAAGATGATTTTGTAGAAATTGAGAGTAGCGAAAAGGAAGATGATGGGGAAATTAGATATGATGATGATTCCATTAACGATATTAGTAATAGTGATGATAGTGCAGACTATTAGGCTTTTTTCTAGTATAAATTGTTTCTTTTTTCCATTACAGTGATTTCTTTTTTTGCTAAACATCTTCTTTCTTTAGGTGGATTATATCTCAATATTCTAATGACTATATATCCTATTTACTATATGCTCCAACTTTGATTTTTTTGTACTTTTGTATTATTTTATAATTATTTTACTTATATTTTTTGTTTTTTGTGAAGCTTACGCCTCAATCTGCCTCAAGGCTTACGACTCACCTCATAAAGAAAAATCATTTCAGTACTTAGTTTCGCCTTTTTAAACCTTGAGTCAAGCAAGTTAGAGAGAAGCTCTCATCCTAGCAAGAGAAAATCCCACTTGGATGCCTTACGAGTTTCTTGTTCTTATTTCGATTATACCTTCATCTATTGGTGATTTCGAATCAAGCATGCAGTTTTTATGTTAAGTTTGTCCAAATTCATAGTGACTCTCTTTGAAGATATGAAATTTGGGCCAGCATTTTTGTGTTTAGTCATTGAAGATTCAAGAGTTTCTTGAAAGATTTGTAACCGGCAAGCAGCCAGTAGGTTTTTGACATTATTCTTGAAGATTCAAGAGTGTTCTTGCAGCTGGTTTTTACCTATTCGGGTAAAGAATTCAAATTTTCTTCCACCCATTTTGAAAATTTGAATTTCACATCCCGTTAGGTAAGTGCAGGCTATTTCAGGCAATTCCAGACAGCAGATTCTTTCTGTTTCAGGGAATTTTCAAATTCTGTTCTCACCTCCAAACAGAATTTTGAACTCTCTCAGCCTTCCTTTTTGTTCAGGCAAACAGGGCATCTTCTACACAAGTTCCAGTCAAGAACAGGTTCGAAATCTCGGCTGCCAAAACATCAACTGTTTCTCCAGCTCTTGGTAAGGCAGTCACTACTCCTACCGTTTGTCCAGCACATGGTAAAATATATGGAGCTTCTTCTTCAAGTGTGTCTCAAACACTTGGAGAGGACGACACAGAATCTGAGGATTCTGAGAAACAAGTCTTAGAAGATGATGAAGAAGGCACAGAATCTGAAAAGGAAGAAACAGATTATGAAGAGGAAGACACTGCATCTGTGGAGTCGGCTGCAAAACCTCAAAATAATGTTTCTAACCAAGGTAATCAGATTAATTCTGAAGAGGAAGATGCAGAATATGTAGAGGATGATGCAAAATCTGGATATCCGCCTGTTAAACCTCAAAATAACGATTCTGGCAAAGTAAAACAGATGGATCAGCTGAAACCTTCTTGGGTCAATCTTTTCAAAGATAACAGGAAGCACGATGAAGGCATTAAGCTCCAAAGTTTTGATGATCCTCAAGACGAAGTCATTCTGGACGAGCACGAGGTGGACGAAGTTGAAACAGCTTGGGGTTTCTGTTTGGTGGGGTACTTTGCTGGACGTTTCCCAGGTAAATCGGCACTTTTGCAAATATCGATCTTTGGAAAGTGAAATATCAATACTTTCTGCATCAAAGTGAATGGTTGGTATTCAAATTCGAGAGTGCAGATGATAGACTTAAGGTTCTTGAAGGTGGGCCTTATTTCATTTATGGGCGACCTTTGATGTTGAAAGTCATGCCTCGATGCTTCAATTCGATGACAATGAGATTAGTACCATACCAGTTTTGATAACGTTACCGGGGTTGCCATTGGATTGTTGGAATCCAAATGCTTTGGGTAAGATTGCCTCCAAAGTTGGAAAACCAATATCTACCGACAAGCTCACGTCAACAAAGGGCAGACTTTCGTTTGCGAGAGTTCTTGTGGACGTCGACGCGTTTAAAGACTTGGTCCGATCAGTGAAGTTAAAACTGCCCACCGGAAAGTCTAGGGATTAGCTTGTTTCCTATGAACATGAGCCAAAATTTTGCTTGAATTTCAAAATGTTTGGTCACACCATTCTTGGGTGCAACTTAAAAAAAAAAGTTACAGGTGATACCCAGAAAATGGGCACACATTTGGAGCAGGCAACTGTTCCAAGCATTATTAGCTTCGATAAAGATGGAACAGAGTGTATGTAGCAAAAAGATGAGCTAGAAGTTGCACTCGTTGAGGTTTTTGATAGAAAGAAACTTAATAATAAATCGAAGGGACAGATTGCAGGAAATTGGACACAACAGAATAGGGGCGTTTAATTGCAGAACAGTCAGATCATCATCAAACTGGGGCCGTAGATTGTGAAAGCTCCAGTTCGAAGGCAACCTCTAATGAAAAGCTCAAAGGAAAACTTGATGAGCAAACTACCAAAGTAACACAAAATGATAGAAAGAAGGGGAACTCGCTTCATATATCCTCAAGTAGTTAGCAACGGATTTCAAGACTTCATGTTTTGGAAATGAAACTTGATCAGTCGTAGCTACCATGTTTGGATTCATTTTGAATCTTTTGCTTTGGATCATTAGATCTTTGTAATGTTTGTTTTGTAAGCCAGGGTATGCTCGGAGTAGTTGTACTCTATTTTTTGATCCATACATACCATCAAAAAAAATCAAATGGGTACTAAACATTTCAGGAACTTTAATATCCTTCAGAATAAATGTAATATCCACGGGAGAGTAAAATCAAGGTAGCTTACCCATAAGTTGGAAACCATTTTAGAGCACTATGGTAGAAGAACCTGCATCATAGAAGTAAAATGCTAGATTAATACACAGCTATTGAATATCTCATTTCAAGAATAAATAGATACAGTAGAAATTATGTTTTCCCTGTGTTCCCCCATTCCCATTCCCTTTCCTTTTTTCCATTCTCTCCAGGATTTAATCAGAAGAAACCAAATGCCATTAACATGAATAACGCGACAGTAAATTTTTGCATGAATACTAGTAATTATGAATATAGAATATGTGATAGGCTATGGAAACTCAAATGAGATATAGAACCTATCCTAGTTCTTACAACAGAGACTTCTTAACACTTCACTGAGGAAGAAGACAAAAGACACTGCAGTGGTATGGACAATCATTCATGAGATTAGCAAAAACATAAAGATCAAAATAGAAGCCCCGTACATCCTTAATGAGGCGAATTTTGTTTCTGAAGTGTATATTAGAGAGGACACATTTACTTACTTAAATCTAGTCTTCAACAGAATAGAACTGAAATGAAAAAATGAGGCGCGCATTTTGTTTCCAAAGTGTTTATTAAATAATGAAAACATCTGTAACTCACTTGCCAGCATCAATAAGAATGTTGCAGTTTCCTGACAGCCTAGGGATACGAATGAGCAGACTTGTGTTAAGTCTCCTGTTTTTGTTACCTGGTTCCACAGCTTTTGAACAAACCTGCATGAGACCACCAATAATGTTATTTTGTTTATTTTCTAATAGTATTCCAGAAAAAGAGCTCTAAGCCATTTTTGCGAAGCGCAGAAACTTGCATAAACATCTTATATCGATGGGCTTACTGGACATTTCTTAATAGGATCGGTGAGACAGCTAACACGTGGAATTCCTTCACTGGTTCCCGTCCCCAAAAAAATGATTTCAGATTGCTCAATAGAAGCTTGTCCTCCACTTTCATAACTCGCCGGACCTGTAATACAACAAAATAATCACATTTCTCCTTGAACAATTGAAATTCATAAATATTGCTAGGGAAGAATATTAATACCTCAGATTGAACAAAAAAGAATATGTGATATATTTTATATCCACAATCTACGTTCAAGATATCAAAATGAAATCAGTGGGGAACTTTGGTAAACATTCTCTTAATATTCATAATTAATACATAAATAGTAAATGTGGAGTGAATACATCAAAAATTATATTTTATTGATCAACGCCCACAAAATTTAAAGCATAAGCTGTAAATCTATGCCGTCAATTACAAGAAAATTTAATTATTTATATTCAATGAGCCTAATACGTGAAATTATAATCAGCTGGTAGTAGGAGGACTTGATCATCACTTTCCCATTACAGTTATGTTGTCAAGAAATAAAGATAGATGAGTTAATTATTAATATCTTCAAAATTGTTTCTCCCTATATAATAGAAAATTCCAATTTCCTTCCAAAAATCTAAATAATTTCATAAACTCCAATAATACATTGAATTTTTTTTAAAAAAAAAATACGCAGAGACTTCACTATCTTAGACAGAATATTTTGTTTCAAATATAAGCATTAGAACGAAGAAAACACGAAATCAAAATAATTGTATAACCCCAGAAGTCAACAACTTCGTCGTTAAACTTACTGTATTAGTCAGATTATTTTGTTCAGATTACAAGCGCTGGAACAAAGAAAATTTATATACTCCAGCACTAAATAAAGAAATTAAGCACATATATGAAACAAGGGACCATAAACATATAAGCACATATAGTATTCAGAGGGATTCACAGAGAGATGCATACAACTGAAACTGATAATTTATGAATGAGAAATTGATTAAAAACTGACCAGAACGCAGGGAAGCTTGGAAAATCCGCTTGAAATGGAAGAACTTGCTAAATGAAATTCTTTTAGCGAGAGAAAATGAGGGAATGGAACGATTAATCTGAATCAGTGAAGATGGAGCTGGACGAGAAAATAGTGCCATTTTAGAGAGAGTGAGAGACTGTGCGCTATAGAACATACTACCGAGATAGGATTTTTTACTTTTCTGTTCGCTTTTCGCCGGCGATCTTAAAGGCGACTTATATTAATCGGGTTGACGAAAAGATAATTAGGATGTGTTTTTCATTGATTGGAAAAGCGACTTTTTTCGCAAGTGCCTTTTCAGGAAACATTTTAGGTAATTGGGGCGCAAAAGTGTAAAATAAATTAAATTGAGTGGTGCAAGTTTTATGGTGTCCCCATTTTTCCTTTTGAAGGATATTTCTACCAATAATCAAGAATTAAATATCCATTCAAACTCAATCAAATATTTACTTATTTCTTATGTTTATTTATCGATCAAGAATTAAATATCCATTCAAACTAAAATAAAATGATTTTTATTAAATAATACTCACACAACAGTTGATACTCTAAATTTCACACTTTAGAAACTGCCTTTGATTAAAGCTATATTGTAACTTTGTCGTTTGAAACCGTCAACCTTGCATCTTCGATGACAAGGCCCCGTTCAAGCAGAAGAAGAAAACAACAATATAGGCTAGGGCACTAACAAAGCCAATCGTTTAAGGGTTTGAATATAGAGAGAGAGAGAGAGATAAATGAATTTATTTTTTTATTTTAGATGGATAATTTTAACTTTAGATGATAAAAAATTGTAATGCAATTTGTATTAATAATTTGAAAATTAGGTTCTTGAATGGACAGTGAAATATGTCCACCAAAATCCAAAAATAGACTTTTACACATCTGTCGAGAGCATCAAAGTTATTTTTCAATTATCATCGGCTTCAATTCTTCGACTTCAGCAGATGAAATTTGCAAGGAAAATGTGCGTCTTCTCGACACAACTCATCTTCCAAACCTCTGAACTCTACGCTGTCGTAATTCCTCTAGAGTAAGGTCATCGAAACGGGAAGGAGTATCTAAAGAAGACAAACCGACATCACGATGCGTCCCACACATTTCACAAACACTTAACCAATCTGAATTGTCTAATGTACATGCTTGACATCTCCATACACCAGATACATGTCTCGACCGACTCCCACCAACAGTTCCCCCACCATGAATTCTCCTTCGTGAAAAACGAAACATGCCCAGTAGAGATTGCAAAGGCCACCTTAGAATACTGGTCACACCTCTGATTATCTTCGTCAAGGGATCAGGACCCGAATATGAAGATCGTACATTTAAATAGAGAAGGCCTGCAAGAATTCCCCCAAGGTGGCCAAGGAAAGAGACGCCCGGAACAAACATTTGGATGAGAATAAGCTCTGCCCAAGCAGCATAACGAGACGGTACCATTATCCCTTGAACATATGTATAGTTATCTGACTGGGAATAGAGGACAACTTTCATGGCAAAAAGCACACCAGAAAATCCCACAGCATATTCGTTGTAATATGGTCTCTCGTAGTCGAAAAGCAAAAGAAATTTAGCTAGCAGTAGTGTCATTCCTTGGGACATACCGACTAAAGTGGCAATCATAGATGCATATTCAACACTTCCCATTGAATTCTCCAACTGGATTCCCTTCCATAATAGTGATAACATATTATAAACAAGGTGAGAGTCGCCAATGTGATAGAATGCTGACAAGAGAAAGCGCTTCAGATCCTTGTGCTGTTCCAACAAAATGGAAATTAATCATATGAGAAGACAAGCATAATAGGGACAATTACACCTAATTCCTAAAGTTTCAAAAAAGTCTCAGAAAGGGACAAGGCTCCACATCCCCGGTCACAACCGAAGTTAATAGGAGATGCCAAACTTACAAAAATAAATAAGGATAAGCAAAATAAGTTTTTTTTGGCTTAATTTTTTGGAAAAGCAATTTTATTTAAAAAATATATATAAGATGTATCCAAACACATTTGGAAACAAAAAAGTTGCTGAAAAGTGACTTTTTCTTCTTCTAGAGCTTAAACAAGCATGATTTCTTCCCCACCACCATCCACTATTGGGCTGCCACCATCAGTCCATGCCACAGCTCAATTGCAACAACACTACAGCCACTCCCAACAACCCCATGCCCCACATGGCAGGGTGAGAATAACAGTTATCGTTGCAACCCCGACAGTAAAATTCACCACCATTGCTGCCACCACTCATTGAAACACACACTAATATCACTGTAGCCCTGTAAGAATCACAATTCGCCATTTTCTCACCATGCCATATGGCCATTAGTTAACTAGTTACTAGCACACCCAATATATTAATGGATACAAAAAGGTAAACCAACCAATTACATTAATCAAAACTATGTCTCGTTATGTGACTTTAAATAACCCTTCTGCATCCATTTTTGGTCCAAGAACTGAATACAAGTAAATAAATAAATAGCTAAACTATGTGAAATCATCTGCCACTCCTGCCACTAAACTACCTCCACCAACCATCACGACGCGTCCCACCACCACCACCAACCCCAACCCCTCTCTTCCCCCACCGCTACCAACCGTTTTTTCCGATCCACCAACCTATCTACCCATTCGTTCTTGATTAATATTTGAAGAATTAACAGCCTTTAGAGCCTCAAAAAAGGTTGAATCAATTAAACAACAGAGCCAATGAATAAACTGGAATTATCAAATCAATGCCCCTTACTTAAATCAATGCAGCACCATAAAAGATTAATTTCAACTCCCACCAATATAAAAACCCTATTAACTGGAGTAATTCAAAGTACAATAAAATCTCAAACAATTACAATAAACAAATGATTAGGTACGGCTATTACCTTGAGGATGAGGTGGGGATTGAACCAGACGTCATTAAGAGTAGGGAGAATCCGATCGAGGTAACCGGGTCTCAAGTAAATAATGGTGTTGGCCGCTATAAGCCCCGCCGTGACAGGCGGCTTTCTGTCCAGCCTGTAGTACTCGCTCAACGCGTGCAGCGCCAGTAGCGGAAGCATCCCACCTCTTCGCCTTCCTCCGTTCATCTCTCTCTTCTTCTGCAACTCCTCCCCCTTTTCAATCAATTGCAGATTCAAATTTGTAGAATTTGTTTTTCAAAGATTGTGTGTGGAAATCCAAATTTGAGATCTTTATTTCAACTTCTTTACTTCGTCAGGAAGTAAACGCTGGATTGTTCCAGAATAATATGAGGAAAATTCAGGTGTGGCCCGATTTTGGCCCGGCTCAGCTTGCGGCCCCCCTCGATCTAGCCCGAACGACCTTTTTCACTATTACATAAAAAAAAAAGGGAAATTGCAAAATATGCGTTGTGACTCAAACAATGACTTAATATTTTATATTTTTTACTTAATATTAACGATAAAAAAGAAATAATATCTAAAAATATGTCAATATAAAAATTAAATAAACAACCATATTCATAATTGAAAATAACAAATCAACCCTGTATACTAGAAGCGGACATTTGAATCGAAATCGAACCTCCCGAAATAAAATCTAAGCTCTGGTTCGAATAAAAAAAAAAAAAAAGAACTAGAACCTAGAACCAATTTGTTCTATGGTTTTTGGTTCTTTAACTGATGGGGTACCAGACTTGGTAATAAGTTCGGACGTCGTGTGGATCGGTCTAGGTATTTCAATCCCCGAAACCGTCCATTACATATTGGATATTTCGTAAATGAAATCATTCGCGGCACGCTCGATCAAGCATTAATGCCCCTTTTTCACTATTACAGAAAAGGGGGGAAATTGCAAAATATTCCTTGCATGTGCTTACACATTGCCTCCTACATTTCAATAATTATTTTTTTATATATTTTGTTACTTAATATTAACGGTAAAAAAGAAATAATATCTAAAACTATGTCAATTTAAAAGTTAAATAAACAACCATATTCATAATTGAAAATAACAAATAACCCTTTATACTAGAAGTGGGCATTTGAATCGAAATCGAATCTCCCGAATTGAAATTGGAGATCCAGTCCGAATCCAAAAAAAAATAACTAGAACCTAGAACCAATTTGTTCCATGGTTTTTGGTTCTTTAACCGATGGGGTCCGAACTTGATAATAGGTCCGGATGTCGGGGGGATCAGTCCAGATATTTCAATCTCTGAAACCGTCCATCACATATTGGATATTTCGTAAATGGAATTCGTGTCTATGTATTCCAATAGATTGTATGCCTTTCAACTATAAAAACTCTCCAAGACGTAGTTTCAGATTTGCTTATCCATTTCACTGGCTTAAGGATTGAATTTTGATCGACCATCCACTCCCACTTCAAAGTAGAAAACCAAGCAGATTTGCAAGTTTTTGTCTTGAAAAGTCGATGGTACATCTTGATATCCACTTCATTCCTTCAATTTATGATGTACTGGAAAGACTGAATTGTATAATGAATAAAATTTAAATTTCTTTTTCTTCATCAATATTGTCCACTAATGTCTAGCACCTTCAAATGATTACAAAAACAGACATCTGAATTATAAAAGGATAATGAAAATGCATATTATTAAAGTTTCTTCAAAAACTTATATCCAAAACCTCTACTTCCACACTTTCCGATCTGCAAAAACCTCTAAAAACCATATATCCCGTTCAATGTGTTTAAAATGTAAAACAGAAAGCTCCACACTGGAACGAAAAAGCTAATCTTCAATCCGAGCAAATTTCAGATTCATTAGACAATGAGCTGTTGAAAAACTTCAAGAACTGGAACATGTCCCTTCTTTTCTAATAACCTCGACTTCTAACCCCCCTCGTATTGGCCCATATGCATTGTGAAGAGATCCCGGCACAAATCAACTGAACAATTAGTATCGGCACTTCTCTGAGTTACACCCCTCGAAAGTGAACTTGGTTTTCTACGGTATTGTAAATCCTCATAAGAACGCCTCTGCATATTATGAGCATTCGACAAATAAGAGTCTGGTTTCTGCTTAGCCTTGATTGATTCTGTTAAACTCATGTAGCTGGGATTAGTGCCCTGTCCCTCAGTAGTAGTTGTGGATGAATTTGACGTTGTACTCTCATCATATGGAAATTCAGAACATTGATCAGAAGGGGAGCAAGTAATTTGACAACTTATTGGAACTCTAGAAGATTTTTTTGTAGAAATGTTATTGGGCCTGATTCTCACTGAATCATGATCAGACAAACTTGAAAGCGATTCAATAACACAATCTTCATATTTCGTAGAAATCGGTGTCGTGTCTGATGAGTTGTTATTGAGTTCTTCAATCAAACTAATCTCCCATGGCTTCGTTGCCATCCACTGGTCTAACCAATCGTGCCTTGAACTATTCTTATCCACCTTCTTTGGAGTAGCCATTTTGTTTGTTCTAGAATTTGAGACCGGTTTTTCTCTTAACCGCTGAAATAACAAACAAACGGTGATAACGACGAGTTTATGAAATATACACAATGTTTAAATCTGTCAATGCATTTAATCATTAACCTGATGAGAAAGGATATATGTCATTGCCCTCTCCCTCTTAATGGCTCCTTCATTTTTCATTTGTACCTTAGACCTCATCTCTTCAACTGTCCCAAGACTATCACACCATCCACTCTGCAATTGACAGTTCAAACAAACTTAAGCCTACTTCGCAATTAATATTGGGGTGGACTAGAATAATTTTTCGCCATTCCGTTCATTTGGAATATATTATGTAATTCAATGTATTATGTAACATAAAATAAATAAAAGCTTTTAGCTATTCGTACATCAGCCTTCTTAATAGGATCAGCTTCGGCATGATTCTTTGTGACCTCCCCCTCGACCGATGTTCGAATGCCGTGAGACCTAACTCGTGCCTGAACTCTAACAAGAGCCTGCATGCATCTAAGTGTTACATCGGCTTGCTTCCTAACCAGTCGACCACGAACTATAGCTTGTAGTCTAACCAATGCTCTCAACGCCCTTAAAGCACGCTTTGCCTTCATTCATATTCAGAATTTCAGAGAGAAAAGTCATTTAAAATTGAAGAAGTATAGTGGAGTAGCAAAATTTAGCTTGCTAGATCCTTACAATTCGTCAACACAAATAGAAGGAGACTAACAATGCATTCAGCTCGATTAATGTGGCGTTCTCAACTCCTAACAATCTAAGAAAAATGAAGTCTAACAATTAACAAAAGAAATCTATTCAAACAAAGATTTTGTTTTACCGATTTTAACTGCAAAGCATGTCCCCTCACGGCACATCTTTGAATGCCCGTTTACATGGAAAACAATTGTTCAAGCAAATGAAATCCTTCTCACCAGAAACAAAACTTCTCTTCTACAACTAGAACGTATGTTTCAGTGTCTAATTCGTGTAAAAAACCAGATGGTTCTTAGTTATTACCTTTCCCAATTTCTGATTCTATAAAATATCTGATTACTCCTAATTTTCTTTATTAAATAAAAACAACTTATATCCAAATTAATATAAAAAACTGAATCAAAACACACAGAATGAGAGAAACAGGGATTACCAGAAAAGCTCGAAACATAGACTGAATTCGAACAGCAGCCCATTCTTGTCTAACCACCATGAAATCCTTGTGTGGAGCTCTAATTACTGTAGCCACAGCAGTAGCCATTTCACCATCAAACACATAGGAAGACGATTCAGAAACCTCGGACACTGCTAAATTTCCCCCTCCTTTATCCCCCTTCGATGCCATTGTTATGCCTCTAGATGCACTATTCCACAGCTTCCACCTCCTGCCCTTACCCCCATCCTTCCCCTACACCCAGATATTTATTTTATGAATTAAGACTTTAATCCAATTACGAGTGCGATAATAATCTAAACAAACACACAAAGATCAGGCAGAATTTTGCACGAAGAAGAGTATATGGTTTCTTTTTTCACGCCTCTTGTACACAAAAAACAGCTCAAAAAGAATATTAAAACGACTTAATATATGAAGTGTAGTATACTCAATTTACTTATGACAAACAAGGTTTTATCTCATTTATCTTCTCAACCGAACACACCGTTGCGTATGAATTAAGCTCAACACAGTTCAATATAAAAATCATTGCATAAAACACCAAAAAACTCATATAAAGATAATACAGAGATTTTTAGCTTACAGAGTCATTTGATCCCGGCTTTTTCAGAGCAATGATTGATTTAATCCACTTCCCAGAAGCACCCATTTTGGAAGAAAATTAAAGATTAAAAAAACCCAAAAAATAATTTATTTTCAGTATATGAAGACAAAACCGAACGAAATACAGAGATTTCAGCAAAAGATGTCTGAGAAAAACAGAAAGAAATTGAGAGAATAGAGATCGATTGGAATTCTTGAATGTGAGGATTTAATGGGGGTTTAATATATTGTTTGGGGACTGGGGATTTTCAATTTTGAAATTCGAAACAGAAATTTGTAACGGATAGGAGATTAGTGGACTTATGGGAAACGACGTAGTTTTGGGGCTTAATTACCTACTATACAGTGAAAGATTGACGATTTTTGCTTTGGAAAAATTAAGGTATTGGAGCGTACGGCACGCTTAGTCAGAGCCCCGCTCCTTGTCCCTATTAGACCCCATGGAGCGCTATATAAAACAAACATTAAGTCGTTAACTTTGAATAATGAATAAAAATCGTGTCAATTTTTGTTCTTAAATAGGGTAAATTGCACTGTAGGCCACTGAACTTTCTCTATACTTGTAACTAGTACTATACTTTAACTAGTCCATTTGGGTTTCGTTAATGAGTTTCCGACATGTCCGTTAAAACTAACAGCGTGCCAATATATTTGTCTATTCTCGAGTTAGCTCCCTTAAATTGCAATGGAAGTCACTAAGCTTTCACCATTTAGGTCATTTGAACTTCTATTTTAGTGCGGTCACCACTATTTAATTTACAAGTAATCAAGCCACACCAATTGAATTTCGTTATTGAGCCTACCAGAGCGATGGTTGATTTAATAGAATCGATTTAAAACTTGTTTGTGAAGTGTTAATAAACGATTTTATTTATAAATATAAATGAGTGGTGAATAAGTCACTAATATTTGTAAATCTCACGAAATGTATAGATAAAAAGTAATTTGATGATTTATAAATACTAGTCAAAGTTAAACGTGCATTGCACATTATTATGAAATACTTTATAAGTCATGTGAAAGTAATATTTGATTCTTCATCTTTCATTTTGAACTAAATATGAGAGAAGACAAGTCTTTGAAAATAAATGTTGATTATTATATATACATGTAAATAGTGAAATGCATACTTGAATGCAAATATTAGAATTACAAATAAATGCGTAAATGGAGATGAATGACGATACAAATATTAGAATTAATATCAATGAATATATAGGTGATAATGAATATTAAATCATTTATACTAAATGAATAAAATTCAATTTTCAATTAAGTGAAACTGTATGTTAATTAAAATATATGGATGTGAATAATGAACTGCATTTCTGAATTTGAAATTCTAATTCATATTAATTAAGTTAATGTTTATGTTAATATTTTATTAAAGAATGTGTGATTGAAAATAAAAGGGAGATAAATGTATTTTGAAAATAATGAGTTAAACATATACTTAGTCGAAAGATACACAATGAAAATGAGTGATATAAACATACAACACTTCATCTTCTCATGCAAATGAGACGTTCATTTTCAACCGACCTTGCTATTTATGTGTTTAAGCTATCAACCGTGAACAATAAATCTAGCATTACATTCTTAGATCGATGATGCACTGCATGCTAATACCATCAGACTATAGCATAACACACAATTCACAAAAAAATAATATTGAGTTACTGCATAGTAATTAAGAAGAGAGTAGAAAATTGAAAGGATTCATGAATAATTCAAGCATCTCAAATTTCTTGCATTAAAAAAAAATAAAAATAAAATGTTACTTGAATTATTACATTTCTATTATACGTATGGATCTTTCTCCATAAAGGCGTATTGACATTACGATTAATAGAAAATTCATCTCCAATTGCGTCGATTACATATATGAAAGACACCTACAATATTCACCATTTCTCCACCAAAAGGAGTGAGAAGATTGCTCAAACTAAAGTACATCAGCAAGATTACACCAAATTGAAGTTTAGTAACCTAATTGTAAGTATGATGAAAGTTAAATGACCCTCAATGCAATTTTAGATGATCTGACTTGGAAAATTTTCAGGCGAGCTCCAGTCGTCCACTCAGATGGCATTACTACGAACAACTCCATCTTCGTTATCAGTGTTAACAGGAGGAATAAAGTTTTCTAAAGGAGGCGCACTTGTATTGTCTACAGATTTTGCTTTGTCAACTGGTGGAACATCATCATCTATTGGCCCTTTCTGCCAAAAAAAAAAAAAAAATCGTCTAAAGTTTCTCAAAATATTATACGATAGGCAGCTTGTTTCAGTTTGGACAACTTAGACGAGCCAGAAAAATTCTCGTTTCTTGGTTCCCAACTAGTGCGATCGTGCATTATAATCACTAGTCCGACTGTACATTGTGATTTGTATCATAATCACTTCGAAATTATGAGCATAAGTTACGTGTTTAATCATCGACCACAAGTAATGGTCATGATCGTGAGCACAAGTCACCTGCACAAGTGATTATCGACCACAAGACAACATTAGAATTCATGTGCACAAGGTTAAGAATAACTCGAACCTGAACATTACTCAAGTCAACATGCTGTTCCTCAAGGAACTGAATTAACTCTGCGAAATGCTCTTCAGTTGGGCAATAATGGCCACTGTACGCCCATATAGCCTACCAAATAAATGAATAAAATAAATAAATATATCTCAAAAAAAGGTGGGATAATTGCTTATATTATCTCAAGTAAGGAAAAAAGAAATTTATTATCTAAAATGAAATAAAGGCGACGAATTTTCCATTTGGTTGTTTTACATTTCAATTTTAAGAGAGACGATAAATTTATTTAGAGGAATTTTACCTATGTCTAAAACCACAATTACACTAAAATGAAATAAAGATAACTTAATTCATTAATTTATTAATTTTCACCAATAAAATTATTATACTTTAACATTTTAAAATATACATAAACCTTTAAGCTTAATCAAACATGTTAAAAAATAGGTGTACTTTCTCAAAAGCAAGTTTTGGGCCAAAAAGAGTAACAATGTAACACGCTTGGGAAAGAAATTAACTTTTTAGCCAAAAGGCTCTCATTTATGCAAAAATTTCGAGTACTACTAGAGTACGGAGTCTTGAGTAATTTTTGCCACTGTTTAATTGATATATGCATTAAATAATTGAGACTTACTATTGAATGAGAAACTTAGCCCCTGTTTGGTAGAGATTAAAATTAGATTTTGATAAAAGTTGATGAAATGTGTAGTTAAAAAGTTGTGGGACCAATAAAATATGTGGTTAATATTAATTGTTTGATTTTGACTTAAATATAAATTTAATTTTAATCAAAACCAAACAATGGCTTAATACATTTATCAATTAAATAGTGGCAAGAAATGTTGATTCCATACTTCGAGAATATTAAAAATTTACTCTTATTTAACTCTATCACCCTCCCTAGCATGCAGATCCGACCTCGAGTAGTCCATTACAGGCAACTATTCGTCCGGCTGCAACCGTGGCAGCTCCAGCTACAAAGCTAGAGTGCTGAAACGTGCCTCTTTTCTTTTGCCCAACATATAAACTCCTTGAGGTGCTAAGCACAAACATCCATTTTATTCCTTTGCTAGCGTCCACAAATGCACCACTTTGTCTATACACAAGCTTCCCACGTTCTACAATCACTTCATATGCTTCTCTCTCTTTCTGCAAGAAAATAAACAATTTTTTGCAAATCTAGCAATAAACAAAACAGACCGACGGAAAAAGAATTCACGCAGTTGACCCCAAATAGTTATAAGATGGATACTTACGGGTGCAAGATACTGAATGACTTGAGATTGTAAATTCATTCTGGGGCACTCCTTGAGATCAACCTCTTTACCATCCCCCATATCTAGCCTTCATTTATAACAATGAGTTTAAAGAAAAAAAAAAGTAACATTCGGTACATAGTAAACAATACTAGACAGTATAATAGATTAGATATTAACTGTCTAGCGCTAACGTTACCCAAAAAGTCCCAAGATATGAAACTTTTCAATATTAAACCGCACAGGATGTTGAGGAGGTGCATTTACCAGTACAAGAATGGTTGTGAGCTCTGGCTATTAGACCATGCATCATGATATAGATTAAGATTGTGACCATAACGATGGCTCGGATCAATCTGCAATAAATTAGGATGAAGCATTAGGGACATGCTTGGTATGTAGTTTTAAACTGCATTGGGTCGTAATTACTCACAGCTTCTAGCCAATAATTAGTAGCTAATTCTTTAGCCTTTTCGTCCTTCGACAACCCTTTTCCAATCTAGCTAAGATCAAATTTATTCATCACTTTGTGTGTAAAGAAAGATATAGTTTTAGCTCGATTATTTAATCCTATCATAAACCAACGAGAAAACGTACCTTTGCTGCACAAGCTGCAGCCCGTGACCAACGAGAAATAGCAGCCTCCGGTTTCTCAATGTTGGAAGATGATACAGAACTTTGGTTCATGGCGGCAAAATCATACGCTTTCGTCCTACAATAATGGGATTGAACCAAAATTCTAAGATTAGCAACCCGTTCTGCATGTTTGTAGGAACGCTGAGGAGGGCAGTGCCAAAAAGGAAAAACAAGTTAAAAACTTATTCATAATACTTTCGAGTCCCCTCTGATACTTTCTCCACTTCTGTTGCAGCCCGATTAAGCTCACAAACCGGGGTCATAGAATACGAAGTTTCAGGATCGGAATGTAATTTTCCAGCACTTGGTTTGTCAATCTGTTCAAGAACTACATCCACATTTTCTGCATTGTGATGTAAAATCTAGAAATAAAGCAGTTGTTTCAACAAACATCCCAAAACAATAAATATAATGTTTATAGTTTCAATTATCGCATGAATGTCAAGCATTTGTTGCATGTATTAAGCCTAAGATTTATTATTCGACCAATTGACTATACTATGAAAATCGTACGGTATAAAGTGATGGAAGAGACAAACGGAAGAAATTTTTTGAATTGAAATTCAAACGACAGCGTCTATATATAATGGTTTCAAGAAGGGTAGTCTAAGGTTTGATCAAAGCACTATGGACGTTCTAGAAAAATTGTCTTTCCCATCTTTAGGGTTTATTTGAATGGAGAAATGGTTTGGAAATGAATAATACAATATTAAAGATGAGAACAAAGTCAAAATCTTGCTCGGTTGTCTTTCCAACAAAACGAGCAGGACGAGAGAACGGTAAATATTCAAACTACATAGCCATAGTTATTAATGATTTATGTTTCTTGATTTCCAAGGCCAGATGTGTTTTTTTGGATGGACAAGAGCATTACGGGCAGGGGCGAACGTAGAAGTTTAAAGTTAGGGGGGTACAATCCAACTTTCAAAAACGTTGCGAGAAATTTTAAAATAAAAAATTTACATCCAAAAAAATCATACCCTATGTAATTTTGTTTCGAAAATTTACACGGAATATGACTTTTTCGGATGTAAAATCTCGAAAAAAATTTATGTCGTATTTCATATAAAATTTTATAATAAAATGATGAAAATTATATTGAGAAATTTGTATCGCTAAAATAATAAATGTTAATGAAATAATTGAATTAAAAAAAGTGAGTTAGACGTCTTTTTTAAGATTCACATTTAATGTATTTTTACTATTTTCGATTTCTATTTTGAAATGATATAAGCAATTTGTAGATTCGATTAGCATACGATCGTCGAAGAATTTTTTAAATTAGCATGTTATCGAAATTCAAATTTATTGTGATTTTGACTCTATTTGGTGGAGATTAAAATCAAATTTTTAGTAAATTTTAATAAAAGTTAAAACATTTATGGATTGCATGAAATATGTTATTAAAATTAATTGATAACTTTGATTTAGATTAAAATTTAGATTTCAATCAATACCAAACATAAATTTATAAATAAAATTAAAAAAAAAAACTTTCTCAAAAGGTGTGGGGCACGTGCCCCCGACCCCCCTGGGTCCGGCAGTGATTATGGGTTTGACTGTGACATTTCTTACGACTTAACCAGAAATATGACCAAATCTCAGTGGAAGAAAGAGAAACCCTATGTAGGGGTTCATTCAACATCAATTGGTAAATTAGTCCAAATTCAAATATATTCCTTTTACACCTTGTTCAAAGTCTAAAATATAAATCTTTAATGAATTTATTTGATATAAAAAAAATATTATTCAGGAATAAAAACTTTAAAAAAGAAATATTTATGTTATTTTACCTAATTCAATAAGCCTTACATCTTGATTCAAGACCAAGAAGACGTGAATTATTAGACCCGTCTCTCAATCAGGACCAGATCTACTTTATTGGGCCCGGATTGCCAGTTTGAATAATTAACATTCACATTAATCTAAATAATTAACATTCATATTTATTTAAACTCGGTGAATTTTGATTTGATAAATCTTGATCTATCTGAATTTAGTTATATAGATGAATTTATTTCTATTCATATATCTAGAAATTTTAATTGGTGTTTAAATCCGTGTAGTAGCAATTAATTCTTATATAACAAATGTAGTATAAAAATGTTACTCATTTGTAGTATGTCATCATCACAAAAAATTAAATCATAGAAGTTGAGTTTTGAGAGAACAATTTTATTTTCTTTAATTTCTATCTTAAATTTTATTTTGTTTAGTTTGAGACTCATCAAATCATCACAACGAATTGATATTAACTAATACTTTTATAAAAATATTTTAAAATAACGTGTAATGCATGTTCAATTCTGATTAGTTTTCAAAAATGGTACCAGACATCCTGTCAAATTTGTCTGTGAAGATAATCTAAAATGACAAAATTGCCCCTCCATTCAAATAAAAGAAGAAGAAAAAGGAAGTCAGATTGAAAAAGTCAAGAACAATTATAAAAGTAAGAATCATTTTCAAGTGCAAATCATCCCATTTTTACCACTTTTAAGAATGGCAAAATTGTCCATTTGCATATCCCCACTTAAATAAATAATAGGTGGCTATATTGATATTATAGTCTCTTATAAGTAAACCACGACGTTGAAGGATCGCATACTCGAGAAAAAATTGTAGACGGGAATACTTAAAACCATCAAAATTTTGGTTAAAATTATCATCGGGTTCTAGAATCTAGTGTAATCTATAATGATTATTGTAGAAAAAATAAGAATACACACAACTAAAGTTGAAATTGAATAAATATTTAGAAACAAATAAACAACCATATAACATTGAAGAAATATTGGCACAAGAAAAGTAAGAATTGAAGAAATTTTTAGAATCAAAGAAACAATTATATAATAATTGCAAATTTTGATAAAGAGACTGCGAGAGTATCAAGATATTGTAAAGAATGTTGATTTGTGATGAATTTAATTTTCTTCCATCCCTATTTATAGGTTTCAAATTCAACTAATTTTTTTTTTTTAATTCGATCTTGAATTCAAATTGATAGAATTGATGGCACCCTGTGATCAGCATGGTGCCATCAACGATTGGCCAGCCAGCTAGGCTAGTTTACGAGCTTGTGAGCTAAATGTGAGTCAATAAGCGGTTCGTGTGATTAAAAGCTATTATGCTTGTGCCCACATACTGGCTTATTAGTGTAACCTCGCGCCACTTAAGTGAGGAGGTCGGCTCGGCCTAGTCCAACACCCATAGAATGGGTCACGCTAATGGAACAAACAAAAACAATTTTGCTTGATGTACATCATGATTGACAGTTTGTGAATTGAAGCATAATTTTGCTATTGATTTCAACAACATTTAAAACAATCAATAACCTCGATTTTGACAATTCATACAATATCAACAAAAATGTAGGAAATGAATATACTAATAGCATAATTCAAACAAAAATAGCAATTATCAAATCCATTTTATAAATTATACCTTAAACTAAAAAGTATCTTTACTTTATACTTTAAAATTACTTTTTACCCGTGCTTGATGTGGCTTAAGTTTTTCTTAAAAAAAAAATTAATTAAAGTCAAACAATTAATTTTGATTACACATTTCATGCGATTTACAATTTTATCAACTTTTCAATCACACATTTCATCAACTTATAGCAAAATCTACTAGGGTGTGTTTGAACGACATTATTTTGAAAGAATGTATTTTGAAATAGTAGATTGATAGAGAATGTGTGGTTGAAAAATAAGGAAAAGTTATTGATGTGATGGAAAATATTATTTTATTAAAGAATTTGTTGTTGAAAATGAATAGAAGAATGAAAATGAAAATTTTAATGTTACTCAAACATTGGCTAAATATTTGATTTTTAGTTACACCAAACATTAGGGCTGGACATGGATCGATTCAGAATCGAACCGATCCAAAATTTTTGGGTATTTAATAATGGAACCGTCGGGTCCAAATATAATTATAGAACTGTTCGGGTTCAGTTCCGTTCTGTTCGGTTCCGTACAATAATTAAATTTTTTAACATTTACAGCAACATTACATAAATACAACTAATGTTCATTCGTAACTTTTACAAATTAACGTAATCCAATTTAAAAATATATAAGTAACAAACTGTCCAATAAGATTAATTCAATGCATACAAATACCAAAAAGTAGATACTAATATTAAAATATCGGTGATCCATATCAATAATTCATTTATTTCAAGCAGCTTGTATAAAGAAAATGAAATATAAATTAAAAGTTATAAAAATAAAATATTTTTAAATATTGGTTATACTTATCAACTTTTTGATTTAATTTTTGAAGTAAATGATAAGGATAAAGATAAGGATCAAATGTTGGGTTAAAAAATTTAATTTGGCCGGACNTTTAAAAATTATTTAAATTCGATTCTTATTCGATTCTTCGGTTCTTAGTCTAGAATCGAGAATCGACTCAAACATATCAGTTCTCGATTCAGATACTCGTTCGCGTATTTAACTTATGAAGAACTGCTCGGTTAGGTTCAGTTCGATTCGTTTCGGTTCGGGTGTTTTGTCCAACCCTGTCAAACATGCCTTTATTTTATTTTTCAAAATATTCTTAGTTTTATGTGTATTTTTCTAATTACCCCGACTTGGAATCTTTATCATAATTCCACTTTGTGGTTAAGAGCCACGCACTCTCAAACCAACTCGTCGATTTAAGTTCACTGTTCTTTTTCATGATTATTTATTTATTTCTTGAAAAATATTTCTTGTACTTAACTATTTATATAATGTTTTATATAGTGATGAGGTGTTAAAAGTGTAAGTCGGAAAATTATTTGATCGATGATATTTTGATTTAATTAAATTTCTTCACATCATCTGATGATAATTCACTATGTAAATTGTTATGTACATATAGTACGGTTGTTGTTCCTTATCTAGTTTTATCTCATTTTCATGATTATTTTTGTTTTTTTCATTCTTTATAAGAATCTTATTTTATTTCTTTTTCACGATTATTAGTTTATTTATTATCTTTTTCTTTCTTTATCTCTTTCTTATTTTTTATTTATTTATTCTCCATTCATTATTTCTTTCTTATTTTTAGGAACGAATTTCTTTCTTTCATTCTCATAACTTTCTGTTATCCATTCAACTATCTAAAACACCTCCCTTTTTCCCTCCATCCCCCTCCCTCTATGACCACTCCCTCCCCACTTTTTTCTCCAACAATGTTCCTATAAATACCATATCAGAATTCAAGAATATTATTCTGTTCTTTCAAACCTAATGGGGTTCGAAAAAAGTTTTCTTTGGGCTTTGCCATTTTTCTTTCTATGTTCTTTGTTATTAAACAATGGAGTCGAAGCATCCCACAAAGTTTACGTGCATTTACAATCCATTTCCGCCGAAACCGTCAAGGACTTGCATAGAACTGGCTACCATTTTCAACCCACAAAGCATTGGATCAATGATCCAAATGGTCCAATGTATTTCAATGGAGTCTATCATTTGTTCTACCAGTACAATCCTAAAGGTGCTGTATGGGGTAATATTGTTTGGGCTCATTCTGTGTCAAAGGATTTGATCAACTGGGAAAAATTAGAGCCTGCAATTTTCCCATCAAAATCATTTGATAAATATGGATGTTGGTCTGGATCAGCCACAATCCTCCCTGGAAACAAGCCTGTGATCCTCTACAGTGGAATCATCGACGAAAATAAAACACAGGTTCAAAACTATGCAGTGCCTGAGAATATTTCTGATCCATATCTCGTGAAGTGGAACAAACCAGATAACAATCCATTGATCGTAGCTGATAAACACGTCAACAAAACTGCATTCCGAGACCCTACGACAGCATGGTTGGGCAAAGATGGTGAATGGAGAATCACTGTTGGCAGTAGGAAGAAGAATAAAGGGATTTCATTATTGTACAAGAGTAAAGATTTTATGAAATGGACCAAGGTGAAAAAGCCATTGCACTCTCTTAAAGGAACTGGAAATTGGGAATGCCCAGATTTTTTCCCAGTCTCGAAGCAAGGTACGAAGGAGTTAGACACTTCAGTTATAGAAGGAGATATTAAGCATGTAATGAAGATTAGCCTCGATGTTACTCGATATGATTATTACACTTTAGGAACGTATGACACAGAAAAAGACAGGTACATTCCTGATAAAGACATGGTTGATGGATGGAAGGGCTTGAGATATGATTATGGCAATTTTTACGCTTCCAAATCGTTCTTCGATCCTGTTAAGAATCGAAGAATCTTGTGGGGTTGGGCAAATGAATCGGATCCAGTTGACGATGACGTGAGAAAGGGATGGGCCGGAATCCAGCTTATTCCTCGTACTATTGTGCTTGATCCCAATGGCAAGCAGTTGTTACAATGGCCTGTTGAAGAATTGGAAACTCTTAGAGGGAAGAAAGTAGAATTGAGCAATAAGAAGCTCGAGAAGGATGATCGCGTCAAAATTGAAGGAATATCAGCTGCTCAGGCTGATGTTGAGGTGACATTTACTTTTGAAAGCTTGGACAAGGCTGAGCCATTTGATCCTAACTGGGATAGATATGATGCCGAGAAGCTTTGCGGCCAGAAGGGATCGACCGTTCAAGGAGGGCTCGGACCATTTGGGCTACTAACACTGGCTTCAGAAAATTTGGAAGAATACACTCCAGTCTTTTTCAGGATTTTTAAGGATCAAGAGAACAAACATGTAGTTCTTATGTGTTCTGATGCATCCAAGTCCTCGTTAGAGAACAAGGAAGACATGTATAAACCGTCGTTTGCAGGCTTTGTTGACGTCGACCTAACAGACAAGAAGCTTTCTCTAAGGAGTTTGATTGATCATTCTGTAGTGGAAAGTTTTGGTGCTAAAGGAAAAACATGCATTACATCTAGGGTTTATCCTACTATTGCAACAAATGAAAATGCTCATTTATATGCATTCAACAATGGGACTGAAACTATTGAAATTGAGAGCTTGAATGCTTGGAGCATGAATAAACCCCAGCTGATGAACAAGTGAGAAATGAGCTGCAATGGAGAAATTAAGAGAAAGAAAGCATGAGTTCGTGCTCAGAATAATTCTTTATTTTTTGTTTTAATTGGATATCATTTTGTTGAAGAGATAACAAACAAAATAGTTTATTTCTTTTTCTATTATAGTATAAATGCACCAATATTCTTTTGGCGTTTTCCAAAATCATATCGAATAATTTTGAATTGTAATGCAGAGAATGATATTGAAAGTACAGTTAAGCTACTCTCTTTTTTATCGTATTATCTAGTCCTATCAAATCTGCACGATTTCAAAAATAAAAATTTATATTCAATGCAATATACTAAATATGGAGATAAAGTTTTGTGAGGATGCATGTAAGATGGTTAAAGATACTACATTAATCGCATTAATGCCACGATGAATTAAATTTGTTTTTAATAAATTGTAAGTCCATTATAGAAGTCTATTTTCTCTTATTTTGTATGATTCATTAAATTCCTACAATCATTTTCCATTTGCCAGAATCAAGTTCATCTTCGAAGTATTTTTTCTTTCATTTCAAGCGTGTTTAAATTGATGTTTCTTGTAGTTCATAATTTATTATTATTTTTAGTAAATAGAAAAAATATTCTATTAGATATTAAGTTTACAATATATCTTAGTAAATATGAATTGTAAAGATAATGATACGATTTTATATTCTATAATGAAAATTCACTACCCATAAACGTGACCAGGTTATTTTATACGATTTATATAATGATATCTTAGTTTCATCAACTTTTTACTATCGTCTTTTAATTGAACAAAAGAAAGCCAAAAGTCCTCCTTTCCTACCCACAAATAAAAGGTTTGGGAATATATATTTGGTTAGGTATCCTTCTTCATGATGTGTCGAAAAGTTACATACCTTCTCGTAAATTGTCTTATCTTTTGGAGATAATTTTTTATTTATTGCTGATTTTTATGTCAGAATTAGGTTCAATAGTTACCTTCAAATTTTGAAATTGATTAATAAATTGTTGATAAAATCATTAGTCCTCGTTGGCCTACCCAATATGAGTCATGTCGACAAAGTAGAAACTATCCTCTAAACACGAGGTTATTAGAAGGTGGGTCACGTTAGATATGCGTAAGGTGAATATGACCCTTGTCGAGTCTAGAAACAACTACTATTCTACCTGATTCTATAAGCTCACGGAGTGAGCACGACCATTTCATCCCTCGTCTTGTTGAAAATTATAGAGGAGAAATTAGATACCGTACTCTGAAAATTGAAAAAAAATAGATTAATTCCCTAAATAAATTAAACTTAATAAAAATCGTATTAATTACGTCCTAAATACTGAAGTCCCCAAACCTCAACCCTCTCCTACTTTATTCATTCTAGAACTCTCCTCTCTCCCACTTTTTCTACCGTCTCCCCTGCTATGTTGCTTCGTCGTCTTATGCAAATACTCAATTGACTATCTGATTTGCGTCAACTCCGACTTCAAAAACTCCGAAATAGCATAAACACTCACCTTAGTCAGACTCCGACTTCTGCAATGATTGGAGAAAATAGGTTGAAGAGGAAAATAACTATTAACGAAGAAGAATCTACAAAGATGGAAAGAATTTCTTCAAAATTTTATAAATCTAAGGTAGCAAACATTTTTCACTGTTTAGATTCAAAAGTTGAATAAGTTTAACTATTATTGATGATTGTTGTCATTATTTATGGAGCCATACTTCATGTACAGAAGCATGGCTCTACAGAACACCATCGGATACACACAATGTAGGGGTGGGTGGGTTTTTTTAAAACAAAATTTTATTCCGATGGGCCCCACACGTGTAAGTGAGTGTAAAACATTTGTAAAAAAAAATTGTATGCATGATTTTTTCCCTTATTTATATGCTATAAATTTATCAATATTGGTGCTTTAATTAGTGCCGTAAATTGTACAATATTGATATGTAATCTATATCATATTGTACTATTCATTGTCATTGTTTTACAAATTTCTGTTAGAAAATGGGCACGACAAAAAGCGTGGGCCCCCCTCTACCTTGTGAGGGGTGGGTACCCGTAGCAAAGGTCTCTGTTAAAGTAATTTGATAAATGTGGAGTGATCATGTGGGACCCTTCTCGTGGTTCAAGATTATTTGAACTGACCATGTGGGCTAGAAGGAAGCCAAGAAAAACAATTTTGGTTGAGATTTGAAATGATGGGAAATGATATTTGTACATCGAGGTGGCGTCTCGGTGTACAGCCCTCTCACAAGAGGAGGGTTCACGATCAATATAAAAATTGTCAATCTCCTTCTTGTGAGGAGGATTGTACACCACCGAGGTGTTAATTTAGATGTACAAGTAGCATGTCCCTGAGATAATTGTCATTGTCGAGGAACTGAGGCCATGATTTTGTGACATTTGTCTGCTTTGGATATTTTGGGTCCCTCTAATAAATTTACATCGACTGTGTAAAACAAAATTTAAAGGAATTGAGCATTTGTTGGCCTTAAGAGAGATTCATACCATTTATGGTGCCTGCATTAGAAGCTGTCCGAGCCAGTTTAAACTCCTTATTTCATTTATGGAGCCTGTATGCCTTTCAGTTATGAAGGCTTTGTCTTCAAAGAGGAAGCTGCACTAATTTTTGTTGATTGAGTTTTGATGTTCGTCCAAGGAAAGTATTGTTGGAGAGATGAGAAACAAAGAAAATTGGGTAGGGGTGGATACTGTCTGCGAGGTTTTGTTAAGAAGTGCTAGTATCTATACTTTTGTGTGTGTTATGGCAAAAACTTCAAAATGAACTCTTAGTGCATTTTTGTAAGTTGCTCGATTTTCAGTGTATTCGTGTAAGTTGCCAAAACAATAATGGTGTTTTAATTAGTGCCATAAATTGTACAATATTGGTCTATAATCTAATATCGTCTCGTACTATTCGTTTTTTTTATTTTCTGTCAAAAAAAAAAATAAATTCTGTCACTTTTTTCAAATTTTTATCACTTTTTCTGAATTTCTGTCACTTTTTTAAGTATTTGTCACTTTATTCTCAACTTCTGTCATTTTTTGAGTGTGTGTTAATTTTTATAATTTATGTCACTTTTTTAGAGTATGTACTTGTTGTTAGTTCATTTGATTTTCATTTTAATTGTATTTTTTTTTCTCATTGTACGATCGGGATTTAATAATCCCTCAAACATGTCGATTTAATAATCCCTCAAGATTGTGAAAGAGTTGTCATAGATGAGTTACTTGTGAAGCGCAATGCTCATGTAAAGATGAAGAACAAAATCCTTGCCATGTGCTTTTGTCAAATTCTTGCTAATGTACAACGTGACGAAAAGTGACATGTTGTGACACTTTTTAATACAAATTTGTTACTTTTTTAAATTTTTGTCACTTTCAAATTATAAGTTGTGCTGCTAAAATGAAATTATTTTCTATGTTTAGTTAATAAAAGTGAAAATAAAAAAGACACAAGATGTAGAAGAAAGTCAACCATTCTTGGATTTATAATTATATTCGTGTTTCTCACTTTTTTGAGTGTCTATTACTTTTGAATATGTGTCATTTTTTTTTCAGTTTTTTGTCAGTTTATTGAATTACTTTCATATTTAATGCCAAAGAAAAAGACTTTTTTAATTTTTCTGAAGCATGTTGTGTTACTTTATTGAATTACTTCCATTTTAATGCCAAAAAAAGTCGGGTCATGCTGTAATTGATGAATTGTGGAGAAAAGTTATTACTTACAGGTAGTGGAGAAATACTACTCCATATATCTTATGTTTCTAGGATTTTAACATGTTATAGTACTGATTTTCACTATTTCTTGATTTAGCATCGAATTCGTATAAGATTGACTTAACTGAAGGTCGATGGGTTAGCTGAGTTA
Organism: Fraxinus quadrangulata; assembly: GCA_903798255.1. Lineage (NCBI taxonomy): Eukaryota > Viridiplantae > Streptophyta > Magnoliopsida > Lamiales > Oleaceae > Fraxinus > Fraxinus quadrangulata. Next base: position 90,842 of record CAIGRB010149776.1, read on the forward strand.
GTAGATGACGGTGATGGTAAATTGACTTAAAGAAAGTTAATATTTTGATTGGTATTTTGTGGGTGAACTGACTTAAAAATACTCAGTGTTGAAAGGAGAAAGATGAGGGATGGTGGTTATGTTGCTTTTTTTCCTGTCATTTTATTAAACTGATTTCAGTATTTTATTTTGTGTTTTGTCACTTTTTAAGTGTGTGTAACTTTTTTGAATTGTTCTCTCTTCTCTAGTGTTTATCATTTTTTTGGTCACTTTTTTTAGTGTTCGTTACCTTTTTTATTTTTAATTTTTTTCACTTTCTTGAAGTTTATATCACTTTTTAAAGTAACAAACATTATTTTTTTAAAAAAAATGATAGTACATGTGACTTTTGACACTTGCTCAGAAAAATAACATTGTGTCACTTAATTTACATAGTATTTTTTACTTCTTTTATTTTTTATTCTTTAATTTATGTCACATTCTTAAAATTTCGATCACTTTTTTGAGTGATAAATATTACTTTTTAATAAAAATGATATTCTATATTACCTTTTTAATAAAAATTTACACAACTTAAAAAAATGACATTAATTATTACTTTTTAATAGAAAAGTGACATTTAGTTTTACACAATATTTTTCATATGATTTAAAAAGATCCCTAATTTTAAGAGTATTTTTGTAAATTATCCAATTAAAAATATCTATTGTGCAACTAAGATAGTCAAATATTCGCTCACAAATACATGGGCCTATGGTTAGATAGGTCGGGCCAATTTGACCCATTTGTTTAAAAAAAATCAAATATTTACCATCACTAAAAAGTAAGTGAAAATTACACTAGACTAGATTTTTCAAGATGATAGTTCAAAAATCAAAAAATAAGTTATTTAATCATATATTAGCTGTTAATTTAACTAATAATAATATAAAATCTATCAAACCTCATCCCAATCCAGTTTAATCTGAAACCCTAAAATCCATTTCTCTTCACCTTCTCTCTTTTCACTCTCTTTACCTAACTCACAACTCCAGTGCCGTCACACCCTTTGACGGAGATCACCGTCGAACTCACGACGACGATCTCTACCTTCACCCCACATCGACTCCTACCCTACAAAACGTAATTCATTTTCAAAACTATTCACTATCACCCCCACTTTTACAGTGCACCCGCTCCGATGGTTCTTCACGGTACGCCCACTCTAATGAATCTTCACGACGCAACATTGGTGCTCCTTCGTATTAGGTGTCGCCACTTCGTGCACACGAAGCAACGTTCATTTTTGTGCATCGACGTTGCGAGCTGCACTAGCTTTGTTAGTCATTTTGCTGCTTTGTGCGCGACTCTCCTTAGTGAGCAGCGAGAAGATGATGAGGATCAAAACATGTGGAGTCGGGAGCTATCTAAAGCACGAGAAAGGACAAAGATTGGGTTCACGGTAAGAGTAGATACAAAGATAAGGCAGATGAAATGGAGACTAGCGAAGAAGTGTTAATCATTGGTTAAACATAATGTAATACCATGAACAGAAACAATAGTTTTGCTAACTTCATTAATTTTTCATTACATAATCTCTAAGGCATCAAAAGATCATTGCAGCTTGCGAAATTCGATAATATGCCTAATATATTAAAATTCGATACTTGAAATAAATCGAGGATCGATTTGTTCGATCAGAGTTGAACTAACGTCAATTTAAATTTTTTACTTATATTATCATTCAAAAGATAAAACATGTGCAAGTTATGCCTAATATATTAAAATTCGATACTTGAAATAAATCGAGGGTCGATTTGTTCGATCAGAGTTGAACTAACGTCAATTTAAAATTTTTATTTATATTATCATTCAAAAGATAAAACATGACACATTAGACTTAGAGACTACGTTGGTCAATAATTTACACTCGAAACCAATTTGTTATAACTTGATATAGTGCGGGCCTCCCTTGCAATTTTCTCAAAACGGTTACTATACGACGTCGTAGTATGAATAGATTCGAAACCCCGTCGTATTTTGCTACTTACAAACCATATACACACACGTGTCTAAATAGTTGTATGGCAAAAAGACTTGCGGGGGTCGTCGACTGAATCAAAGAGAGCGCAGACCAGAGGGGAGAAAGCCACAGATGATTTGATGCATTCAATTGTTCATTATGTTTCCCTCTCTCTAAATCTATATTTTTCAGCCTTATTTAATTTTTCTTTTGTAAAGAAGAAAGAAGGAAAACAAAAACTTAAAATCTAGGGTTATTTTTTCTTGTTAAATTGGATGGAACCGCGCGTGGGGAACAAATTCCAGCTCGGCCGGAAAATTGGCAGCGGCTCGTTCGGAGAGATCTATCTAGGTCGGTCTCGTTTGGTGATTATTGTTTTGATTAATTCCTTTTTGTTTATTATTATTATTATGGGTTTGTTAGTTTATATTGCGTTATTTTATTAGTCTGTTTTGTATATTGCAGGTACTAATATCCAGACAAATGAGCAGGTTGCTATTAAACTGGTGAGCGAATTGAATTTTTTAATTGAAACTGGTGAATATTTCCCCCTCAAATTTGGGAATATTTTGTTTCTCTGAACTCTTCACTATTTGTGCATTTCGTTGAATTATGTACAGATGGGGGTTTTTTGCTTTTTTATAAATTTATCTAGATGAAGAAAAGGAGATTAAAAATATATTTGTAAAAGGGACCGGTTGAAGTCCCATTTCTTCGAAGTTTTTGTAGGGAGGTTGGATGCAATTTCATATAATGCAATCAGACGTTCTTCTCCAGAGATATGGTTTACATATCACCTTTTGCTGTCGTGTATTACATGTGTTATGGTCACTTATTTGCATCATCTTATTTTGTATATGAGTGTAGCGTTCATTAAAAACTGAGGCTGTGGTGGAAGAAATTTGTCCTTGTAAGCTTTTGAAGTTCTGTTGGATAATAGCAAGTGCTGATAATTTCCCATATTTTATTGGACTAGTTATCACTACATTACTACAGCACAGTCAATCCCAAAGATGGGTTTGTTTGGAGTTGAGAATCTTGAGATAGTCTGATACGAGAAGCCACAAAGGAATTTGTGTGTGTTTGGAACAATAGAATAGTGTTAGCATTTGTTCTTGTCGTTTACACTCATCATGTATTTGTAATTTAGGTGTCATATGAATGCCTCCAATAAGGAAAGTGGAGGGAAGTTAGTTATTTTAAACATTTTGTTTTGTTGGTTAGCGGGAAATTATTTCCTTTTCCTAATTTCTCCACGTATCTCTCCTGCAATTCAAATGGAGCTTTAGTGCTTTAACTATAGTTATTTATGTCTTCTAAGTAGGCGCCTTTGGATAATACCATCTCGCTGAGTTAAAATTGGAAAGAATGGTGGCAATCGGGGAGTTGAGATTGCAAGTGTATAGTTTTTCCCATGACCCACGTTGAACTTTGTGTCTGATGAAATGAGGAATTCGGTCTCTGAAGTGAAATGACTTGTAACAGTGATGCTTATTCATTCAAAATATTATGATTAGCCAGCGCATATACTGAAAATAGTACTGATTTATGAAAGCAAGACATTGACTCTAAGATGCTGAACTCGTGCCAGGCTATTTATGTTTGTTTTTGTGTGCGTCTGTATTTGTTTGGGTGGGGGTTTGCTGATCAACTACTATCTTGCTTTTAACTGTCACCAATTGCTTTTTCTGTTTACATTCAGGAAAATGTCAAGACAAAGCATCCCCAGCTACTCTACGAGTCTAAGTTATACAAATTACTACAAGGAGGAAGTAATGACCTGTTTCATTTCTCCAATTCCTTCTCATGTTTTTCATTTTACTACTTAATGGTCATTATTTTGATGTCCTTATTTGTTGGCTATTCTTTCCCATTTTGGTAGCTGGAATTCCGAATGTTAGATGGTTCGGAGTTGAGGGAGACTATAATGTCCTTGTGATGGATTTATTGGGACCTAGTCTTGAAGATTTGTTCAGCTTCTGCAGTCGGAAACTGTCTCTGAAGACTGTTCTCATGCTTGCAGATCAGATGGTAGGGTATTTTGTTTGCTTGTCGCTGATTAATAATTAAAAACAGTTTCACTCTTCCATTTCTTTTCCTGACATTGGTTTTTTATTCTTAGATTAACCGGGTTGAGTTTGTTCATTCTAAATCTTTCCTTCATCGGGATATTAAGCCTGATAACTTTCTTATGGGTTTAGGAAGACGTGCAAACCAGGTTTGGTTTAATTTTTCATCACTATCTATCTTAAGTATGATTTATGTGCCGTAACTCTATCAATTATGTACAGGTATATATTATTGATTTCGGGCTTGCAAAGAAGTATAGAGATTCCTCAACCCATCAACACATTCCATATAGGTAAGTTCTCTAGAATTTTTATGAGTAGGTTTATTGCTCTTAATTCAAGAAATAAGAATGAAGGGAATCAAACAAAGATAGATGCTTGTGAGCTACCTTCCCTAAAATACTGTTTCTCTCTTCCCGAAGTGCGATATGGAAAGGAGCTACTTGCCTTTTGTTTTTGCCACCTGGGGGTTCTGTGTGCATTACCTATGTTCAATAAATTTTTATTGTGCAATATTCTGTTTTTTATATACTAAATTGACAAACTCAGCCCAGCAATATCACTTTTAAATGCAGAGAGAATAAAAACTTGACTGGAACAGCTAGATATGCTAGCATGAATACTCACCTCGGCATTGGTAAGTTTGAAGTTATATCAATTTGCTTTCTACAATGACAGTTATCTAGTTAAGCATTGATTTTATGTTTGTTTCTATTGTCCGGCCTTCACAGAACAAAGTCGGAGGGATGATTTAGAATCACTTGGATATGTTCTGATATACTTCTTGAGAGGAAGGTATTATCTCTCTCGAACCCACCCCCACCGTGTTTTAGTGATCTTCCCACAATGTATTCACTTATTATCTCCAAAATATTTAGTCTCCCCTGGCAGGGGCTGAAAGCAGGAAATAAGAAACAAAAGTACGAAAAAATCAGTGAGAAGAAAGTTTCAACCTCTATTGAGGTAATTGATGCTTCGGCCTTCTTCTGGACAGTGGTAGCCTTTTTATGTCAGACAACTGAATTTCATGCTTACGCTTTTACAGGCTTTATGTCGCGGCTATCCTACAGAGTTCGCGTCTTACTTCCATTATTGTCGATCGCTTAGGTTTGATGATAAACCAGACTATGCTTATCTGAAGAGAATTTTCCGTGACCTTTTTATTCGTGAAGGTTTTGTTATATTTTCTCTCCAAGCATTACAGTATAAATACCCTCTTATTTGAGTGTTTTCTTTTTTACCATTCGTCATGCTTACCTGTTTTGCCTCACCTTCTCCTCCCACCCTGCAGGTTTTCAATTTGACTATGTATTTGACTGGACCATTTTGAAGTATCAGCAGTCACAGCTTGCCACTCCATCTCGTGCCCCTGTACGTAACACAAATTTTACACATGCTTTCTGTTACCTACGAGATACAAATAGTATAATGATTTTTGGGACAGGGAGCAACTGGTGGAACAAGTTCAGGGATGCCTCGTGCCAACATTTATAGGCGATTAGGTTGGTCTTGTGCGTTTACCTATTTCCTAATCTTAATTTCCAAGCGCAATTCTTGGGTTTCTCTATGCTTTCACTTCTACATTTTCTCTGTAACTATAATCTTGCTGACAAAGCTGCTTGCTTCTCTGCCCATCCCACTACTAAGAATAATTTTATAACGTTTTGCAGGTGGTGAAGAAGGAAATGCAACTGGTCTGTCTTCTGCAAATGCTACTGATGGTAGAAACATTTTGAGTTCTGGAAGCTTATTAAAACAAAAGGGTCCAGTTGCAAATGACTCAGCCACGGGTAAAGATGTAAGACTGCGCTCTCTCTCAAACCCACTTCCCCCTTTCTCCCCGATGTGCTCTTTGCTGTTCGGTATTTTGGTGGTAATGTGTAATATTTTGCCTTTGAGGCTAAATATAGTAGCAGTCCCCTTTTGTACACAGTTATATATGTGGTACTGTGGCTTCTTCTGGCATCACAACGGTAATGTTGTGGGAGAGTAGACAGCGGTGGAGGATAAAATAGAACACAATTACCCTAAGCAGAATATTTTGGATATGTTGAGATTTTCATTTTTCTTCTATTGATGTTTTGTTTTGTCCCATTTTCCTCTTACCTCTGGTAATGCTTTGTGCAGTTACCGAGTTCTAATATTTTCCGTTCAAGTGGACCTTCAAGGCGACCTGCTGTGTCCAGTAGCCGCGATCCAGTTTTCACCGGGAATGATTATGATCCTTCACGGAAAGATGCAAGCCCAGGAGGACTCCTCAAAATATCCAGTGCTGCTCAAAGAAGTTCACCAATCGTATCATCAGATCACAAACGCGCCGCCTCTAATATAAAGAATTTTGATGCTACCCTCAAAGGTGTAGAGAGCTTGAACTTCAACGACGAGAGGGTGCATTATTAGGTGCGATGTCACTCATTCCCCCGTACTGTAAATTTTGTAACGGCATACATTCTATTCCTGGAACACGGGGGATTTTGCAGCATGGAAAGCCATTCGATGGAATTTAAACGAGCACAAATCGGGAACAGTGCAAAAACCACACAGAGCTTACTATCAATACAGTTTAAATTGACTTGTTTTGGATCCAGTTATGTTTATGTTTTTTTATACCAACAGTTTAATTTCCTATTAAGGTATCATAAAATTTCTTGTAATTTGTTTGATTCATTGTACAATTTTGTGATGAGTTTGTGGTCTGGTCTAGCTTTGCATAGGATTGGTGCTTACAAGTTTGGCACGTATGAATTACAAACAACCTAAATTAAGTTCAATCATGATATGTTTATGTCATCTTTTAATTTATGTTGTGTCACGTGATAAAAAATAAAAATAAAAATCCGTCCACAATTTTTTTAAAACAAAGAGGATGTTATCCAGAATGTAAGGGAAAAGTTGTACAAGTAGAATTAATGAATTAAGTTTTATGTTCTCATTTGGTCCCATTAAAATTATAATTTATTTTTCTCTCTTCTTATCAATCATACATTTTTTAATTAAATAATATTACATTTTTCCTTCTTTTTAACACAATTTATTTATTAAAAAAAATCACGATTTCAAAATACATTATCTAAAAAAAAATTGTTATAATGGGGGCCAAAGAGCTCGGGTTTAGTGAATATGAATTTTTTTTCTCCTCATTCCATTGTTGTATGGAACAAAAAATTTGATAAAATTAAAATGAGTTTTGGAATAGTGATTTTTTGGAGAATGTATGATTAAAAAAATAAGAATTTTTTTGCGATTTACGTATAATATTATTCCATGAGAGAATATGTGGTTGAAAATGAGTTTTGAAAAAAAAAAAAAAAAAAAAAAAAAGAGGACCAAACATTGGAGTCATTGTTTGGTTTGGCTAAAATTCAAAGTTTTAGTAAATTTTATTAAAATAATAATAATGAATCAAAAGGTTGATAAATGCTGTGAATTTTATAAATATGTTGTTAAAAATGAGTTTAAAATCAGTGCCAAACATTGGCTAAATATAATGTAAATTAGGATTGGACGGTCCCAACTTTTCAAGTGGCATGATTATGAGTCTTAATTATCAAGAGTGGGGTTTTGAATTTTCAACATATTTGAATTGGCGAATCTAGATCCCTAAACCGTTTGACAACCATTAAATGAAAAAAATATGTTTTGAATAGTGATTTTTAGAATACTATACGGTTAAAAATAGGAATTTTTTTTATATTTATGTGTAAAATATTTTATTGTATGAATGTACGATTGAAAATGAGTATTTAAAAAAAGAGTTGGAAAATAATGATTGTCAAGCACGAGCTAAGTGGCATATCATCAATGTGGACATCTCCCATGATTCCCAATTAAACATTTATGATCAATTTAACTGAAATTTAACTTATATGTTGACAATTTTTGTCGCGTGTGACCTAAAGCACATATTCGAATAGGTTCATCTCATTTTGGTACTTTTTTTTAAATACATTTTTGCTGAGATTATATTGCTCTTGTGAAAGAAGAAGTTTTTAACTTTAGGCACTTTCTTAAATTGGAACCATAACTCGAATAGAAAAACTGAAGAAACCCAACTCGAAATTTGAGAGCACGACTTATTTTACTCGACTTTCATTATTGGCTAAATATACATGTTTGTATTCTTTTTCTATTTTTCTATTCCCTTTTTAATTCGAAATAAAATTATGAGTTTATTAGAGATGAGAAACAAGGTTATGTTGTCCATCTTACTCCCTTTTTTTTTTTTTTTTTTTTTTTTTTTAATCGCAACTCCACTTTCTTGTTGATTAAAAATTATTATGTTATTGCTTAATAAAATTGAAATAGACATACTGCAATCGTATCCAATCATACCAAGAAGCTCTATGTAATACATTGTTCTCAAATCCAATATTCTTTATGCATACTTGAAATAATTCTTAGAAAAGGAAAAAGTCAATGATAATTTCTTGATAGTGCTAATCTTACCTTCCATTTCTACCCCTCAAATAAGTGAATTATGTTAGTAAAGTATTAAAATAAGTAACTTAAAAGTAATTATATAGACGTATCTTTTGAAATGACAAAAATCCCCATCGCAATGTACTATTGCATTAGGGCTACTAATTCTAAAGCTCAATATTCCTTCCTTGTACCTTCGTTATTTCCGATGCTCACTCCTCTCTCTATAATTTACGAATCAATTAATTCTCTCTCTTCTATTTACAAATCAGTTTCTTTTCTAAAACACTCCAGCTCATAATTTTCCCAACAAAATCTGAGATCGCATTTAAGGTACACTGTGTGGATTCAAAGTTTCAAATTTTGTAAAAAAAGAAAAAAAAAAAATTCTATAATGTTATTGTTACTTTTCTTGGTTTAGATCTTCTTGGAATTTTTGTAGCTTGATAATTAACTTACAAAGTATTATCCTCTTTGTGTGAAACCAAAGAAATTAATCACCGAGGAACGGGTAATTTTGATTTTTTTTTTTTTTAAATTTTGTTTATATGGGTGGTTCTTCACAAATTACAAGTGGGCATGACTGTGGGTGGGATCGAATAATTTAAAGATTACAATTAGCTAAGTATTTAAGATTGTGCGCCTGGATTTCCTTAGTTTGTTGTTCGGTTAAGATTAATCGACACTTGCATTGTTATTTACATGTGAAAACTAAGTACCCAAGGAATGGAAATTTGGACTCTCTTCCTTTCTCTGGCCCGATTTTTTGCAATGGATAGATTAATGGAGAAAAAGAAATTGAAATCTAGTTCGTTATATTATCCAATATTGTTGTCTCTGTCCTACCAAACATTCCCTTCGTATATAATTGAAGCGAGGAATATCCATGCTAGATGAACGTGTGTACAGTGTGTGTGATTCAAGGATTTCCTTCTGGATAAATTAATTTTATGATTAAAGTGCTTAAGATATATATTGAAGCTTCTAATGATTCTGTCTATATCTGTGGTAAATGGAAATTCTTTTTTGTTTATTTCTTTTACACTTGTATCTTTGTTTATGCAGCAGAGTCTATTTTGTGTGCTAGTTTTATAATTTGTGATGGCATCCTAAAGAATAATCAGATCTAGTTGATTGTGAAGATGACCGAAAAAAGTTCACCAACTGAGAACCCTAACTCTGCGGATGATGGTAATGAACCTTCCGAGAATGAAAATGAAGTATCAACTGATGCCCTGGCACGGAAGGTTCAAGAATCTCTATCGCTTGCTAAGAGGCACAAGTTCTGGGAAACCCAACCTGTTGGACAGTTCAAGGATCTTGGGAATACGAGTCTGCCCGAAGGCCAGATTGAGCCTCCAACTCCCCTGACTGAAGTCAAACAAGAGCCTTACAATCTTCCAGCTCCTTATGAGTGGATAACCTGTGATATGGAATCTGAAGAGATGTGTGTCGAGGTATATAATCTCCTCACTAATAACTATGTCGAGGATGATGAGAACATGTTCAGGTTCAACTATTCAAAGGAGTTTCTTCAATGGGCACTTCGCCCTCCGGGTTATTATAAGAGTTGGCACATTGGAGTGAGAGTGAAGAGTTCTAAAAAGCTGGTTGCTTTCATCACTGGGATCCCTGCTAGAATCCGGATTCGAGATGATGTTGTAGACATGGCTGAGATTAATTTTTTGTGCGTCCACAAGAAACTTCGATCCAAAAGACTTGCTCCAGTCATGATTAAAGAGGTCACCAGGAGGGTCCATTTGGAGAATATCTGGCAGGCCACTTATACTGCTGGTGTTGTCCTTCCGACACCCATTACGACTTGTCAGTATTGGCATAGATCTTTGAATCCAAAAAAGCTTATTGACGTTGGATTTTCTAGGCTTGGTGCGAGGATGACAATGAGCCGAACAATAAAGTTATATAAGTTACCCGATCAAACATCAACTCCTGGGTTCAGGAAGATGGAACCCCATGACATTCCTGCAGTTACTCGTTTGCTGAGGAGTTACTTGAAGCAGTTTATTGTTGCGCCTGACTTTGACGAGAATGATGTAGAGCATTGGCTACTGCCCCAGGAGAATGTTGTGGATAGTTACTTGGTAGAAAGTCCCGAAACTCACGGGATAACTGACTTCTGCAGTTTTTACACACTACCGTCTTCTATACTTGGCAGTCAAAGCCACTTCACTTTAAAAGCTGCGTATTCTTATTATAATGTGTCCACAAAGACTCCGTTGCTTCAGCTGATGAATGATGCACTCATTGTTGCCAAGAAGAAGGATTTTGATGTTTTCAATGCTTTGGACGTTATGCATAATGAGACTTTCTTGAAGGAGCTCAAGTTTGGTCCTGGGGACGGGAAACTCCACTACTATCTTTATAACTATCGACTAAAACACGTTTTGAGGTCGTCAGAACTTGGGCTTGTACTCTTATAATTTGAGGTCGGGATTTGATTCTGCTGTGCTGAGAGTAAGCATTTTTGGTATGTACGCATTCGTTTCATCTCTGAAACAGCTTGCTGTCATACTTTATCTGCGTTACTGATTAGAGTTGAGACTTAAATGTCAAACAAATGAGATGAATTTTGTGACTGAACTTTTGATGTTTGAGTTTCTTGAGCGAACCGTCAATGTTGAGTCTTGATTAGTCGGCCATTCTTGAAATTTCTATTGCTTGATTGCTCCCTGCCTACAATTACAGAATTTGTTATATTTTAGCTATCGACCTTGCTAATGTGTCAAGATTCGCGAATTTTAAGATATCTGGTTGGAATGAAGTCCCGGGATTCAATTGCTATTGTTGTTTTAACCTCTCATCAATTCTTTATTTAAATAAATATATCTCATCTTCATAAATAATATTTATTTCCCTATCCTACAAAATCTTTTAAAATTAATATGTAATTTAAATTATAATTACAGTTATTTTAGTGTATTTTTGTTATTTAAAATCTGTTTAAATCATAAATGTCGTGAAATCTAAATCACAAAAAATCTATGAAAACCTCTACATATCTAAACATTCATGTTAACCATGTCTATTTTTTTTTTTCCCTTACATATCAGCTAAACATGATTCTAGACGTTGCATTGAAGAATTTTTTTTTTAAAACATTTTCTATTTTAACTTATGTGACAACTGACAACCCTTTTAGTACAAATGACATGAGCATTGAATGCTATTATTACACTCTACTAAGTGCCCACTAAAATTAGAAAATAAAATAAACACCAAAGATAAATTAACTAATTAACAACTAATATTTCACAGATACAAAAATAATCTAAGAAGGGTAGAATGCACAACCGTAATGAGCAACGGTTCTTAAAATCCTAGCAAAATAAGAAACCGATCCTCGAGTCTACGAAGAGCTCAAGCTTGTAGCATTCTAACTAGAGCAAAATAGTTCCCACCTGCGGTAACAAAACCGAAGAGTATCTCCATTCTTGACGGGCTTTATGTACACCGAGAATTTAGTATTTAATAAAAATTACAGGATGAATTTGCCAAGCGAACGGTTTCACCTCTCGAACCTGAAAATGCACAAAAAGAGAGAAAAGGTTACTTATTTGAACTGTTTGCAAATGAGCAACTTTTTAACTCTAGCCAAACATGCTCGAAATAATTCAATTGTTAATAAATAAGATAGTGATGATAGTGATTCGGATAAGAAGAAAAGCAATAGCGATACTCACATTTCTCAAAAATCTCATTCGCAAGCAACAGAAATGAATCTGCATCTTCGGCCATTGTTGAGACCCTTTCAGCCTCTTTAACTGCTTCTGCTGCCACGAACGATTTATCTTCTGCATCCGCAATCTTGTAGGCAGCAGTCATAGCAGCATCTTCCACTGTTTCAGTGGAGATGTCTTTTTGTTTTGGCATAGGTGTTTTCGTCCCCAAAGTTGCATCTTTGATCTTGTAGCGATCCTGGACCTGCAGGTTATGGCATATATGAAAGACAGATTACCAAAGGTAATATATATTATGTCCCCTACTAATGCAGAAACAATGAGGACGGGAGGAAGAGGGTGTCTGCCAGAGTGAAATCAATGGAACCCATCCCCTCCACTGGAATAATGAATATAGGAAATGTCAACAGGCTCGTAATGTTCACTTTCTCTGCACCTCATTTGGTAAGTTGATAGCATGCATAGTGGGGTTTCAGCTGAGTCATCAAATGATGCACGTTAAGAAGGCCCAAGCATATGAATCGGTCCACAGACGCGACGTGCACCGATGATGGATACCAACTAGCCAAGCCCACCATCAAGACTAACTTTAACCTGTTTCTGACAATGAATGGTTTAACAAAATTTCGACAGTCTCCCTTGTAAAATGAACTAAACAAAAGCAATGCAAACGTCCAAACACAGACGTGTAAAATAAATTGGTGACTACCTGCCCCTCCATATACACAACCACGCTATAATTTAAAGATAAACATTTTCAGTTCATTCCAAAAGCAGCAAGACCAATGCATGCATAAACATTAAGTGCAGCGAGCCTGACTAAAAAAACACAGGTATATGTTTCAAGTTTAGAATGTTGTGAAACAGCCACACCAAACGATTAGCAACTTTATTGAAATTAGATAATTCAATAGTATGCTACTACAATCCAATCTTTTGGCGAGTAGAGAAAATGCAGCATCTTTTGTCAGTGAAAATATTCAAAAGCAATTTACAGATTCAGCCAAAAAAATAAAAAATAAAAAAACGAAGGCATTCAGTTACACGGTCAAACATAGAGAATAATATTTTGGTCCATATCATGGTGAATATTCAAGAGTAGCCCATATCTCCAACAGATCCATGCATTATCAAATTAGATAAAGTTGTAGTGCAGGAAAGAGTATTATAATTTGAGACACCACTTAAGGGTTGAGAATGATATACCTTCTCAAGTTTTCCTTGCAAGACAAGTCTCCTCAGCCTTGTACTCACTATTCGTCTGATATTTTGTGGCACTTCATGCTTTTGCTGTTACACATGTGAGAGTCATGCTAAATATTGAACTCATATTCAATTACAGTTTAAAAAAAAAAATTAACTAGGCCAACTTCTGGCAGCCCTTCTCTGCGTGCATGGAAATTGTAAATTTTCTTTTCGAGTTTCACGAAGCCAGGTCACTGACCTGGTGTGGCAGGTGACAAATTAAACTGGCATTTATTACAGAAACTTCTCTTTTCCACGATTTGACAAATAGTTTCACTGAGACGAGAAATTCAAATGACAAGGCACTTTAAATTCACGAAAACTGCAGAAGAAATTTCTTTGACATGGTATAGTGAATTTCTATTTAATGAATTCCCTTTTTTTCCTTCTTGGTACGCATTCCTTCATTAAATTTAATTCAGTGATGAAATTAACATAAAATAATAGATAAATTAGAGAAATGGAGATGACTTCTTTAGTATAAAATGTAACTCAATAATTTCATGGAAACATGTCTGGAATTTCTCTTTGATTCATAGAAACTGAAACAGGAGGCAGTATAACAAGCCTGGGATATAAACAGAAAACCACAACTCCATAAGAAAAGTAGAGAATCTCCAAATATTTTTACTTTTTAGATTATGGCGATTTTTTGATTCAAGAATCCCACCGAGTCTATCTCTAAGACACCAATTTTTTTGTACTGCAGACTCTTTTGATACTATGATGCCAATGCTGCCTTGAACTTTTCACAAACCAATCATAAGCATAGTTGACTTCATAAGCTCTTCCTCAAAAGGTTAAACTCTAGGGCTCATTTTCAAATTGATAAATCATGATAGGCTGATTAAACTGCCAAACACAATGATGCACAAATTGTTTATCTCAGAAACTATTTTTTCATCACTTCATACGAATCCTTCTAGATAACACAGCAATTAGAAACAGGAGAACATCCATCTGACCTCAATAAATCCCACGATATCATCAATATTGGATCCACTGGAGTCTCTGATGGATGAAAGTGCTTCAAATATCATGGTTTTGTATCTAATAAACATCATGCATCCAGTGAGAAAGAAATATATACCTATGCAACAAGTTCTTAGCAAAATCAAAGATAGCTCAGCACTGCTTTTAATACTTAATGAGAATAAACACAGAGACAGAAACCAGTAAGTTGTATGTATAAGAGTAAAGGAAATTCACGTTTTTCCAGAAATAAGAAAAACTGGACTAACACACAGTAAATCAGATATTAGCCTACAGAAAACCTAATTCCTTCCAACATTTTCCTATATTCTTCCTTTCTGTTGACGTAAGCGTTGTAAGAAATTATTATAACATGGAAAAGGAAAAAACAGTACCCTGGAGCATCTCTAATGTCCCTTGGACTTCTGGAAAAATCATCAACAGCGTCAGCCTCGGCAACTAAGTTTCCAGTGGTGAGAGTGGAGAGAGCCTCAGATGAAATTGTTTTTACTCTAGAAGCCTTCAATTTTTTTCTAGAGCACTGTCCATAGCTAATACGCATGTTCCGCCACTTGTCCTGTGTGGATGAACCAAAATGAAGACAAGTAAATACCATGAGCAACAGGAAGTATAAATACATGCAACAAAAGGACAAATAAATTCAGGGAGGCCTATCTATCGCTTAAAACAAAAAACAACATATATAACAGCATGCATCATTTTATTTTTGTTCTTTTACACATTTTACATATTTCTTTGCCTCGGTTGCATATTACAACAAAGATACATGTCTCCTTGAGTAGCACGATTATTTATTAATAGTTCGAATGGCACAATAAAGCTTCAGTAGAACTCAACAATTATGCCTACTTGTGCAGCACTATACTTCAACTCTGCCCTTCTAAAGGATCATCAGCTCTTACAATTTCATTTATTTAAATTATACATGTGACTACCCTGTCTTAAGTATCGATTTTCTCGTAATAAGATTAAATCTTCACATTAGATCCTTCAAAAGAAGATTTCAGCCTGGATAAATTTCTGACTAGAAGTAATCCTGTCTAGTAAATTTTCCTAAGAGGATACAAGAGCCTATAGCATAGATACCTTTAATTTTCAGAAGTTCTCTTTACAGTTTCAAGGATAGCTATTGTTTGATCATGGTGGCACTAAAGTCTCCTCAAGCAAAAGATTGGATTTGTAACAAGATACTTTACTTTGTGCGTGTTTGGCAAAGCTTGTAAGTCAAACTTACTAGTGAGTGAATTTTTGTTTCAAATATGTTTAGACTAGTACTTTTCATCTTTATGAAAAGTAACTTATTTTGACCAAACACAAAGTACATTTTTAAGCTTACTTTAAAACTTACTAATTTACTAAAAATTAGCTAAACATTCACTTTAATTAAGCAGAAACATTTTATTACACGTATGATCAAGTAATAGCGATGTTTTAATTAAAACGTCCAGATAGAGAAACGAACATGAAACTTTTGAAAATCAACAGACCATGAAATAGAATAAAGAACTTATGATGAATGGCATGGGGTGTAGAAAAGGGAAACCTTAAGGTCAATATTAGAACGATTACTGAGAAAGGGAGAGAACTGAGGATCTCTGAGAATGTTCTTCCACTTGCCGAGGCCGTGCTTCACTACTCCCGCTTTTAGGGCTTCCTCTTCCTCCACCGTCCACTTCACCTTCTGATTCCCCATTTTACCCTTCCGGAATCACTAAAATTAACTACACCTCGCCGCCGTTAGCAGCTCGGCGGAGGACTGATTGGAAATTTCGGTGTGTACCGATGAAAAATCGATTAACTTTCTATGTTCGCATTCAAAAAATTGTTGACTACTGAGAGATTTTACAGAATTTAGAGAATGAAAGTGTGAGCGAAACTTTCGAGGGGGAGTCTCTGTCTTTCCCTCTTTATATAGCTCCCGCTCGGTGGACCTTAATTTGGGCCTTTTTAAACTCTGGCCCTGCTACTGGAACAGAATCAAAAACAAATTTTTACACAGTCACACATTCTCATTGGAAGTTAGCAAAATAAAAATAAAATAAAATTGACTAAAGTCCAAATCTCAATCTATCTACGTATATGTTTCTGGTTTATAAAATCCAAAACCTAATAATAAGTAGTTTGGCTTGAACCCAATTTATTAGCATTGACTAAAAGAAGCAAACCAAACCATTTTGGCGCAATTACATATTGCAAGTGACAAAGATGCTAAATAATTGCATTCTACACAACCATGCAAGGATTATTACCATGAAATCTATTTTCTGTATGATTGTCATTACTGTTGAAGATGAGGACGGCGTTTCTAAGTTCAAAGACTACAAACCTTCTAGTTCGGATGCTGCACCTTCGCCCAATGTGCCCTCTGGTCCAACACCACCAAAAGAAATATTGCAGAAGTGCCTGTTTCTTCACCTGAGCCTAAAGTTTCCAAGCTCGTTTCAGCAGAAAATCGCATTTTTGCTAGTCCTCTTGCTAAGCAGCTAGCTGAAAGTCTATAATCGACCTTAGGTACCTCTTGCGAACATCGAAGGAACGGGTCCCGATGGATGCATTGTGAAGGCTGACATTGAAGATTATCATGGTATTTCATATTCATCCTTGTGCTTACATGTATTTCCTGTGCTGATGGCCTGATTCTTGATGCTTCTGAATTGTTTCTCATTTGCAGTGTCAAGTTCACGGCTGCTTATTTGCTATGTTTTATTTTTCATTTAATTATCCAGTTTATTGTTAAATAATTTAGTACCCATTCATTACCTTCTCGCCATAGCTTCTCGTGGGAAGGAAATTTCAGTCTCCCAAGTTTGGCAGAACTGCAGCTGCTGCTTTCGATTACACAGACGTCCCACATACACAGATTAGAAAGGTAATATCTAATATATACATAGCATTGATACCACATTTCCTGGCACAACCTAAACCGCACTATCATCAAATTTTGGGCCCATATAGATCTCAGTTCATGAGTTTTGGTTTTATGCCGACACAGTTTTATGTTTCCGCTCAATTGTAGCAACAGTTATGCTCCATTTCTGATGGGTGAGGTTGCTGTTTTTTTTTCCTTTTCATTTCTTTTCTTTTTTCCACGCCCAAGCACATAATATAAAAAATGTTGGGAGGGTTGGCGACTTGTGAAACTGGTGCAAATTTTTGGTGTTTTTCTGTGGCTAATTTAGCCCTTGTCTGACATGTATTATTCCAAAACTTTTTAATTCACTCATTTTAAATCATACATTCACACAATAAAATATTTTGTAAATATTTCTCTACTTTTTAACTACATATTTTCCAAAAAATCACTATTCAAAACATTGTATTTTCAAAATAATAGCAACAAACAGGGGCTTATTGTGTTATCCTGACAGGCGACAGCATCATGATTGTTGCAATCGAAACAAACCATCCCCCATTATTACTTGACTGTACATAAGCCCGTTGACAAACTTATGGAGTGAGTATTGATGTCTGCCCACTGTTCAAGAATTTGACCCCATTGTTTCATAATGTGTTGAATTCTATGACTGTTCAATTCATTGCAAGAAGCTTCTGGTGGGAAGATGATATCGGTTAATGATCTTGTGATTAAGGTGTTTAAGATCTTTGGAATGATGATCCTATTCCTTTTTATTATTTTGGCTAGTTACTTTTCTGGGATTATTCTTCCTCACTGGGAAGGACAAAAAGCCATGTCATTCTGCTACAACTAAGCATCTATTCAACTGCTGGCTGCTGCTTTAGCTCTTCCAAAAGTTCCTCTGTAACAGTTCATGGACCAATGATTTTATTCGCCAGTAAGATTATTCAATAGTGCAAGGAGTTGTTTTACCAACTGAGGACATTAATTACAACTTTTCCGACAGGTTGATAATGTGAATATCAACGTCGCAGTACAGACAGATAACGGGCATTCTAGCAGTTGGTTCTGGTAAGACGAGCTCTTTGCTTTTTAGCAGTTATGATATTTGAGTTGCACCAACATTTATTCTCACCATCTAAACCTGTCTATTAACAGCTGAAAATGACATTGCTGTGATCATCGGGTTATTGATGGTAAGTTTGCCTGGCCCCATTTATTTTCTAGAATGTTATATACAGTGCATGTTTGGCAAAGCTTAAATTATGACTAAACATTGTGAAACATATTTTCATTCGCACATTTTTTAGTACTCACAACTTACTACCCCATCTAATATCCATACATTTTGTAGAACTCATGACTTACTATCAATATATTATTCACACGTTTGGTAACTCTCAGATTATCAACACTTAAAAGCACTACCAAACATACTCCAAACACCTCTAACTATGTCAAATTCATCATGTTTCTTTAGGTGCCATTGGTGCGGAATGGCTAAAGACATTCAAAGGATACATCAAGAATCCTGAGTCAATGTTGCTTTAAATCGATTTTTCCCCGTATCTTTTTCTCTTATGTTTCTGTTTTGATGGCGAAGCCAGATGAAGGTATCAGATGCATTACACAAATGTTCTGATTGTACCAACCATGCCAATTCTTTGTGTTGTTTCTCAGAGGAACAATTCAACAAAGTTAACATGATTTTTGGAATAATGGGGTGCTAGTGTAAGGGGAATTGGATAGTAATTGACAATATTATATGAGTAAAAAGTTTTGAAATCTTGTTTATTATATTGCTACATGCTTGTGGTTCTCAAATTAAAAGTGGCTAGCTAATGTATATCCAAAATTTTATCTCAGCAGTGCTTGGAATATTTTCTCTCCTTTTTGCTTTTATGTTTCTCGCTATTACAGCATTAGTAGTAATTATACTATCACTTAGTTCAATCAAGTAACTCTATTTCACTTTAATTTTATTCAAACCGAGTAATCATACATTAATTTGATTTCAATTAACTTAACTGTTCAATTTCACTAACGATAAAACAAAATCGTGACATAATTAAACACGTAATCGTTAGTTGATAACCAAAGTTATCGATTTTCAAATGTTCGAGTGATGAAACTAGACACAATTATCCAATTAAAATTAAATTAAGCATAATTACTTGATCGAACAGAATTGAAATACAGTTACCTAATTAATTAGAGTAGAGTGTAAGTATTGATATGTATCCCAAAGTTCAGAGATTGTAAAAGTGAATTTCCAAAAATTCTTGTACCACAAATTTGAAAATATACGTCTTGAACCAAAAGACAAATTTATTTGTCTTTTATTTTCAACACATTGATTTTTAATATAAAATTTAATGCATGAAAATTTTTGGTGTTGAGACTTAAACACGGAATGATTGTCGTGAGGCAACAATGTTAGAAGCAACATTTTTACTTCAATATCGGATGCACATCTACTCTCTGAAATCATCATTAAATTTTCAAAATGCAGCGTTTGAAAGCTAACACACAAAATTATTGCCTTCCCTCTTACCGGTGAGGGGGATGAAAAAAATGTTCACAGTTCCAATCACATTCTACCTTACCAAGACAATGACAAGATTCGATGAATTAATAAACTCAAAAAGTTTTTCCTCCCTACAGGGGGCGGAGCTATATAGAGGCAGGGACTTTGGGCTTGGCCCCAGGAAGCTCCACTGTGCCTGCACTGGACCAAGAAGAGAAGAAGAAGAGGAGGAGGAGAAAAAGGAAGAAAATGCTAATTTTCAGGAAACTCCAGTGTGCCTGCACTTATTTTGATAATAATGGAATGAAGAAAGGTGTTCGGAGTAAAGAAGAAGATGATAAGTTGAGGACTTATGTTCTGAGATACGGCCACTGGAATTGGCGATTGTTGCCCAAATATGTTATCTGTTTTCCTTTGTTCCTGCTAACAATATAGAAGAAACAATGAAGAATTGAATTACTTCATTGAAAATCAATAGATTCAATTCTTCCAATTTGGGAAAGGGGAAACCCTAATTTCCTTCCACTTATTCTTTTTAACTTCACTACTACTTTTAAGTTTTAAATGGCATATTCAACTGTTTAATTCATTTAACCCTACATCCATCTATCTATCTGTCTATCTAACTATAAATATATCTATCTATGTGGTTATAGAGAAGGTTTGATATTCTATGTAATTGAGAGAGCTGAAAGTTTAATATGCAAATATAGGTGCATGTTTAACAAGATGTGGGAAGAGTTGCATATTACGATGGATGAATTACTTGAGACCCGATCTTAGGAGAAATTTCACTGAAGAGGAAGAGGATTTTATCATGGAACTACACAACTAATTGGGGAATAAGTGAGACTACTGATCACTCTAAATAAATTTAATTTTTTGCAAATAGATTATAAGGGACAGGAATTCCTCGTCTAATTGGGTAAACGGGACGTAGTCGTTGCCTTGAAATAGGTATGGGCTATGGAGTACGGAGAACACGAATTATCTCTCTCTAGGACTCTACATTAATTACGTGAAGCTCTTTTCGCTTTTAGACTAATTTTGGCCAAAAAAATAATTGTAGCCGATACCTAAAATTGTGTCCGCACTAGACAAAATTCCTGGCTCCGCCCCTGGTTAATTTCAACCACATATATTTATGGAATTCACAACTTTCAACCACGCACGATTCAATCAATTTTATCAAAATCTACTAAAAATCTGAATTTTATCTAAGTCAAAGAGACTTACTCTTAATCTATAAGCTCATCCGAACATGCTCATTATCATGATTAGACATTTTCAACAACCTTGACAACAAAAATCTCACTATCTAACTATAATAGTGAGGAAGGACAATTAATCAATTGAGATAATTTATTCGAGCCGATTTGAATTTTGAAACAGCTCTAGTTTGAGACACTTTAAGACTAGGCAGTCGCGCTGCACAGCCCGACTCATTGACAGACCATTTCCCGGCTGACGTGGAGTTCTATTAAAAAAAAAAAAAGAGTTAAAAGGAAAAAAGTGGAGACAAACACACTCTTTCCCCCAAACACACTCCCACCACTGACTCCTTCCCCCAAATCCACACCCACCACCGACTCCTACAATTCCACCGTAATCAAGCATCACACTGTAACCATCTCCAACAGTACTTCCATTACAATGAACGTGTTCTGAAGAAGATTGAAGAAGAATGGACATGGCAGAAATTTACAAATAGGAAAAATTGCAAAATGTGAAGACCAAAGCACCACCACCATGGAAACACCAGATTAATGACTAAAAACAAATTAATCTAAACGTGTTCGAAACCGAAATCATTCTTGTAGTGTTCGGAAATAACCTTCACTTAACTCCTTCAATTGTAGAAATTAGAACTCAGAAAAATCGTCGGAGATGTCACCTATAACAGAAAATGGTCACAATCGCTAGTTTATTTCGGGATTAATTTAGTGAAGGATTCATTGATGTTAAAGTTTAGGATTTAAGTGAAGGATTTCTGCTCCATTTTCACTGAGGACAGAGGAAAATCAGCTCGGCTCACCTGTATTTTTCCCCTCTCACGTGTATATCTCTTTCCCTCCAACTAACACCATTCACACGTGCAAAATTTTAAATCCCTGTCGAAAGGGCGTCATTGAGCCGGGCTGCAGAGACTAATTCACCATAAACTCACTAGGGCTTATTCTAATTATAGTTGTACAAAACATTGCCAATTTTCACGAATATATTACCAAACGAATTAGCAAAAATAACCTGAAAGAAGTGATAGATATTTCAGTTAGCACTACATCACTACTAGTCTGTTCGAGTAGCTCAGTTCTCGGGATCGTCACAACTCTACTAAACGATTATCTGTTGCTAATGTGGAAGATGGTTGCTCCGCCGTGTGCTGCAGCTGTTGGTTGAAGAAGGTGGCTGCTTTCAAATTTATTAACTAGTGTGTTTATGGATTGGAGGGGGCAGGTGAAGTTTTACATTTTGCGTGGTCTGTAGCTATTGAACAAAATCTCATATATAATATTTGGGTTGGGGTTGTCAATTTTTGGACAATGGATCACCAATTGAGGTATTGTACATCCCAAGTGGTGCTTCAATTCCTAAACATTATATTAAAATTTGTGGCAATTGGTATTAAAGTAAACTAGAATGACAATTTGGTCCACCTTAATGGTCTGAATCTTGAATTTCTGAAATTACTTTTGTTAGGGAAATGTTTTCAAAACCATAATAAATGTACCAAGAAAATAGTAATAAAATAAAACTATTTTTAAGTTTCATGCATTTTTTTAATAAGCCAAAAAGGACCTGTAAAAGAAAGCATCATTTAGGTAAAGCACTTATTTGGAAAAAATTATAATAAAATGAGTAATGCCTTGCATAAACGTGTGGATAATAAAATTTAACGTTAATGATTATTCTAAAAATTCGTCTATATTACACCCACACTTGAGGCTTGACCTTAAAGTTTAGTCATACTTTACACTTGTTCACGTTTACGCGAAACCTAGTCTAATCTTGCTTCGACTTGTAAAAATTTAAATTTTGACATTATAACCTAATCACACCTTACAGTTTTTAAACATTAACATTAACCATTACAAGAAATAAATTTTATTTTAATCTCTTTTGGATGGTCGCCTATTAGTCGAATTGGGTCCCTCTCCTTTAAGAAATTCTGTGAAGCCAAAGAACAATTCGAGACAAAAAAAGGGTAGGACAGTATTAGCCATAGACAGACCAATCAAAACAAGAAAAATTTTGGTGGAAATAAATTCTTCTTCTATTACTGCGACAATTTATCAAATCAGACACAAAATCAGTAAATTAAGAAATATGTACAAAAGGAAAAACATTAATTCTTTTTTTTTTTTTAATTTACGTTTTCCTGCGTTTTGTTGGGACAACTGATGACAGGTGTCTCGAATATCGAGTCAATGGTTCGAGCACCGAGTCTCTGTACCGATTTGGCAGAACATGATCTCTCCCTCGCTTCGACCGCCGCAACATTGGTGATCCCTTGTCCTCAATATATCCGTCAATTTCCGCCGCCGTCAACTGCTGGCTTGGCCGCCTCAACGTCTTTTCATTCAACTCATTCTCGCCGGTCTTATTATTCTTGAACTCAAAGTTTTGTCTTTCGGACTCGTATGCAGACTCGGATTTATTGTCGTCTTTGAACTCACCCAATATCAATTCCGCAGCTTCAATGAGTAGATCAATTTTTTTCTCGGCTTCATCAAAATCATTTTCATATGTCTTTTCACCTTGTTGATCGCATTGACCATCACCTCCGTCACTGTTCAGGGGCGGCAGACCACTGAATCCTACGGTAGTTCTACTTGGGCTCAGCCGTGCACCGCTGGCTAAAGACTCAGCAGGTTCATCCATCTCTGGCAAAATGCAAACGTCGTCTGCATGTTTAGTCTTATTGTTGTGAGGGTGGAATTTGGCTGAAAGTGGTCTGGCTTCTCTAGTAACCCTGTCGACTCCTCTGACGCAAACAAAACCTGTAAGCGATTGAAAACACGTAAATGCAGTAAGTAAA
>CAIGRB010149776.1:115089-256493 GCA_903798255.1 Fraxinus quadrangulata
CATAGACCTGATAGTATGTTACATTAAGTGGGAAGGTTTCTCTAGTAGCTGTTCTGCATGGAATCTGCTTCCATCATTGTTGACATGTCCATGATCGAGAAAATTGGGTCAAACCAAAACACAAGTACAACAACTAGAATGTTTAATGTGCTGTAGTTTTACTCACCAAAATTGTTCCTTTGACTGTCTTGTCGTTTTGTTCTTGATCCATATTTCCTGAAAAGCATGCACTTCCATCGCATGGTGTTGCATCTAGGGCGTCGCCCGTCTTTACTGATTGTTGAGAAGAACTCGCCATTTCATCTGAGTAACCAATAGAGAAAATAGCGCACATTAAAGATTGCAAAAAAAGGACAGAGTGAAGTCCTCTGTTAGTTTGTTTACCCGTAGTCCATATTCTAAGAAGGTATGGACATGGATCATCAGCTTCTCGTTTTTCAAACTGTAAAATGAATAATAAGAAACTTAGAATGACATTTTTATGCATTACGGTTTGCATAAATGAAAACGAAAAACTAAAACTAACCTCTGCCAAAATGGGGTGTGAATCTGGAAGCTCATAGCTGCAATTATACATTGAAAACTGTTCAGCGTTGAATATATTGAAATTCTGTCCATGGTCACGTATTAGCACTTAAATGCACAACTTTTTGGACTGTTTGTCACAATATGGGAATCTAATTTGCAAAAAACCTATACTCGGGGATGGGGAGTGGGGTTATGAAAATATCATCAGGTGGCTTGTTAAATGCCATTAGGTGAACTCTAATTTAAAGTTACACATGGAACAAGATCTAAACAACTTAATATTTCCAGAAAATGCAGCAGCAGGTTTTTAATGTTTATGCTGATCTATATGAAGGTAATGTCCACTTACACTTGGTGCACTGTCATTAATCGGTAAACTTCTTTTATTTTAGGCATTGGAATTGAAGCAGCTTCAGGACTTATAGCTACCAGTGCTTTCGAAATATCACTCTCCGGGTGTAAGAAACTTGTTTTCTCCATGAAATTCAGTAAATTTTCTTTGAACTCTTCAGCATTAAGTCTGATGGTAGGAATTTCATCTTTTGACTCATAGCCGAAGTCTACAATGTCTCTTACGGGTGTTACCCTTGAACTGACCAAACTTGTTTTCTCCATGATATTCCGTAAATTTTCTTTTAACTCTTCAGCATTAAGTCTAAAGGTAGGAATTTCATCTTCTGACTCATAACCAAAGTCTTCAATGTCTCTTACAAGTGTTTCACTTGAACTACCTAAACATGTTTTCTCCATGATATTCCGTAAATTTTCTTTTAACTCTTCAGCATTAAGTCTGATGGTAGGAATTTCATCTTCTGACTCATAGCCAAAGTCTTCAATGTCTTTTACGGGTGTTTCACTAGAACTGGCCAAACTTGCTTCCTCCATGATATTCCGTAAATTTTCTTTGAACTCTTCAGCATTAAGTCTGATGGTAGGAATTTCATCTTCTGACTCATAGCCAAAGTCTTCAATGTCTCTTACGGGTGTTTCACTTGAGCTGGGCTCAGGAGATGCTGGAACTTCGATAATGGGTTCACAGTTGTGATATTCATACCTTACTTCTGAAAAATCACCATCAAAAAGGGGCAGCAGTTTTGGACTCCTTTGCATCAGAGGGTCTTGACCAGCTGGAACTGGAGCCTCCGATATTACTACATTTTTCTCTTCAGGCCCCGGAAGTCGAAGCCTAGATCTGCAACGATCACATTAAATAATAGTACACAAATAATGTTTTGCATATGTTGCTACTCCCGAATGTTAATATTGTGCATGTATATGGTATGTTTGTTTGATAGTGACAACCTTGAAACTTCAAAGACCTCTTTAATATACCTATCTTGGATACTTCTCTTTCCTTTTTCTTTATTTTCCCCACAAACTATTGATTTTGTGGGTTTCAACCAACTAAATGAATAAATTAGATCTATTGAACTTTGACATAATGGTAAAATTGTTCCCCTTCACCCCTCCACATTAAATTGTCGTTATTGATATCCAAATTGAGCATCTAATCTGACACAAACCTTGCAATTGCGCTCGCAAAGTGCCTGCACTCTCCTCTCATCGGACAGGCATTACAATTAGGCTTTTTCTTCGTACAGAAAACCTGAAATATTTTAGCTTGTTGTCACTATCATGGTCATCTTCAAAGAAAATAAAGATGTTGAAGGAAGCGTGATTCTGTAATATTTTTAATCCTCATGACTGACCTTTCCAAAAGTAATCAGCTGATAATGTAATTCGTACCTGTATTACGCAACAATTAAAATGGTAAAAGAGCAGCTATTTAACATAATAATATTTGTTAAATACATGTATATCCAAATATTATCAGTAGCCGAAATTACAATGTTTGCTGATCAAGAGTACAGAGGCGTGGCCACAGGTACTTTTGGATGGCATCTACCATAGGGTACCTACATGGGAACTACATTAGTATATTGATCCCGGAGTGGCATTGATTAGTAATGTAATACTTACTGGTTTAGAAGATGTATTTGAACATCCTCAGGTAACGGCAGCAGAGGGACCCACCCAGAGACGCACCACAATTCGACCAACATTGGCATCAACCTTGTGGAAGAAGGTGTCATTAATGTCAAGAACAACGTCATACTCTATTAAGCTAATAAATTAACATGTCTCAACAACAAAATCTTACAGGGAAAGCAACGTGATGAAGTGTCAAGAGCCGCACACACTCTACACTCTTCAAGCCAAGTCCAGGTATGCTCAATAAGTACTCCCTGCAAATTATGGATAATCAAAAGTGAAATCAGTACAGTTGAGAACATTTTATTGATTCTTACAACCTTCTTTTTATTTCCAGCTTCCATTTGTTATCAAGCTAATCGAGAATCTATTTATGATCATTAATTAATCCATTTATTAACTCACTTTGCTTTATCAGGTGGAACATTTCTTAGCCATTCTAGGTCAATACTTCCATGATCTTTAACTATGCGATCGAGAAAATCCTGCAAAATATAAGTGAAGAACGGTTTTAAAACTGATAGCGCAAAAGATAATGATTACAAAATCAATTATAATAGTCATTACCAAAATTTCTTTTTTCACCATTTAATAGTGTTACCTTGATTCGTCCAGCAAGTATATTATTCATTCCCCGAGCCTCGATAACCTTAGCAACCTCTTTAAGTGGTGCCTCTCTAACAGCCTCCCAGTTGGCAGAATCAGTGGGTCCTTTAGTATCTCTCGATCCACCTTCAGAATAGGTTTTCCTCAACTCATCCCAGGCAATTGGGGTTTCTGGCTCAACTTTTCCTTTCTTTCTTCCTGAAGTAGATTCTGTCCTGGGGAACGTTTTATTCAAGCTGTGATATTCATCTAATTTGCTCGATGATGACATTTCAGCAATTATTGGTTCTTGAATTCTCTGTGTATCCTCTTCCAGAATTACAGTCTCGCTTTCAAAATAATTTCTATGATCAAGATTGTTTATATCACATGATTCTTCCATTCTTCCGTTTATAGAATCTCCAAGGTGATGTACAAAATCCAAATTATCATCAAAATGGGGAAAGGATACACTCGAATGCAATGCATGGGTACCATTCAAACTAGGGGTGTCTGAGCTAAACATATCTTTCAAGCCCCGCAACTCTTCAAAATTTTCTTGGCGTGATATTTTTCCCTCTTGATGGCCATAAAATTGTTGCAGGAAATTTATTTCCTCCAATTTCAGACGCTCCCTGTAAGTAGTAGATTCATCAGTGGAGCAAGATGCAGAAATATTTGTCAAATTTTGATCACAAGAAGCATCCGGAAAACTCTGAACTGCATCTTTGATGATGACTTCATCTTCCATTGAACCTGGCACAGCCTCTCCTGTGGAGCAAATATGGCTTTCTCCAATTTCTACATATTGATAACCTATAGCTTGCTCAGCTGGATAGACATTCGCTTGCTCTTCATTTTCGGGTATTCCTGGTTCTTTAAAAATACTTCCAATTGATTTTTGATCGCATACAATATTCTCTTTGCAATTAGTGTCTTTACGCACAGGAGGAAAACTTGCAACGAGAGACATAAAGGCACTACGGCAAAGCAATGCCAACATCATTCTCAATTGATAGTATCCTATGGAAAAGGAATGATGAATTTTCTTATGTAGATTAACATAGAAACTCAGCTTTACCTTGATGAACAGTCACTCACATTTTGAGTTAGGAAAACTCCAATTATCGAGTCAACTATTGTCCCTTTCCATCGTGAAAAATGTCTGTCCCCTGCATAGCTTAGTAGTCAGTGAAACTATATTAGATGCAAATAACTGTACCGTCATGTATGGTTACTTGATGTAACTACTATAAAGCAGCCCAGGATGCCTCAGGTTTCTTCTGCATATGAGAACCATCTATGGACAGCACTGTGGCAGGAATAAATTGATCGCAAAATTTAAATTTTTTCTTCATTCATCATTACCATATCTAACAAAAATGAGACACTTTTAGTGACTATTTTATAATCATTATATGATCAAACACTTAAGTTACAGCAGCGTAACTATGATTAAGCACAGGATATGCTTTTGTGACAAAAAAAAAAGGGATTCACGTAACTGCTAGAAAGTTTATTAGGCATATTGGTGTGTTATTTATCTGTTTATATGGATCTAAATATCTGGTTTTTCCCGCAACATCTCTTAATTATAGCTCTCTCCGCACCCCTCAACCCAATTCTGCAGGTGCCAATAAAAGAAAATGAAATTAGTTGCAAGAGTTCATTTCCTTTTCACCTAGTTTAAAACAATATTATCAATTTTATATGATGGTTTTATTTTAACATAAAATTCATAATACCTAGAATAAGATGCATGCGGGCAATTAATGAATTCACTCGTTCACGATATATTTTTCTCACGTCTTCCCACCATTTCGCTGCATCTTTCTCCACTTCTTCAGTAGCTCCACTTCCATCATTCATCATCAGTTGCTTCCAAGCTATTAGTGTCTTTTCACCTTGTTGTTCGCATTGATCACCACCTCCGTCACCGTTCAGGGGCGGCAGACCACCGAATCCTATGGTTGTGCTACTTGGGCTCAGCCGTGCGCCGCTGGCTAAAGACTCGGAAGGTTCATCCATATCTGGCAAAATGCAAACGTCGCCGTTCAAGTTAAATCCGGAACCATTATCTTCTTTTCTCATATTGCTCTCTACAGATGATTCTTTGGTTTCTGAACTGATAAGTGGTGGCTCCGTCATGGTGATTTGGGGTGGCCGCACAGTGGAAATTATGTGCATAATCCCTTTACTGGTTGCACAGTATATGGAATTGAAGCTGACCTGATTTGGGTTCTCCAGTGATTTACATGAAGGAGAAGAACCAGCCATAGACTTTGATCGAAGCACAATAGACTACTGGGAAAGGGTTTCTTGGCTAAATATTAAAATAATATTATTCACAGTGAACAATTAACCTAGTCATCGGATGTAAAACTTATTTATTTTAGACATTAATTTACTATTTGAGTTGGTGGAATTACAAAAATAGTAATACTAATCATAATAGTTAGAGATTATAGTTGTCATTCTACGTGACATAATTTTAACGATTATAAAATATGAATATTCTTAATTATCACTATTTTTAATTATTAAGCTTATACCACATAATCATGTAAATTGACTACGATAATCGTTAACTATGAATAATATTAATCTTATTTTTATAGAAAATTAATGCATTGAATAACAAATTGTCAAGTACGATCGCACAAATAGCATAATTGATAAAAGGGAATGACAAAAATAAATCTTCCTTTTTTTGTTATAACTTTTTAATCACACATTTTAAAAGAAAAATCACTATTACAATATTTATTCCCTTAGAAAACAAACCCGGAGAAACCCTTTATTTAGTTGGTTTATTCAAGATGGCGGAATTGGATCGAGTTATCATGTAAAGGAAGTCGTGTTCATTCTTTTTAAAGCTTTACTAGCAAGAATGTAATAGTCTAATGTAAGGTGTAATTTATTAAAACGATATGCTTAGATTTAATGAGGGTTATAAATCGATTTATAGACAAACTTCTTGTCTAATAAGGCTAAACAGTTATTAAAATTTATTTAATAATTTACAATATGCCTCATTCGATAATTAAAATAAAAATTACTTGTTTGACATATATTTGAATATAGCATCAAGTAAGAATATTTCCAAGAGATTCTCTATTTTTAAAGAGCATATTCTATCATTTAAAGAACATCTATAAATTTAGATAATTAAAATTTTGAAGTACTCCAATAAACTCTTTATATTTAACACTAAATTTTATTACTCTAAAAAAATATTTATTAATTTTTTTTTATCTTTTATTTTAACTAGCTTTTTTTAAAATTATTTTATTGTTTTCCTATATTAAAAAATAAAACTTTTTGAATGCATTAAATTATGGAGAGTGAGTTTGGTNTATTTTATTGTTTTCCTATATTAAAAAATAAAACTTTTTGAATGCATTAAATTATGGAGAGTGAGTTTGGTTCTCCAAATTACTCTCTAAATTAAAATGTTAATTTAAAGATTCTCTTTGAGCATGATTTTAAATGTTGACTCTTTAAAATAGAGAGCATATCATGTTTAGAGAGTCTCTTGCTCAAGTGATGAACAGTATATATCATAAAGGGCATAGTTTTTCATAATAATGATTCTGTGCCTGTAAACGAAAAATTAAAGAAAAAACAAATAGCTGTACCACTTGGACTCTCATCTTTCAAACGATAGTCCATTCCTAATTTTATTTCTAGCCATTAACAATTTCTTTTACCTACCGACAGATGTCATTTTGGCTTTACTCGTCGTCTGCATGTTTAGTCTTATTGTTGTGAGGGTGGAATTTGACTGAAAGTGGTCTAGCATCCCTAGTAGCCCTGTCGACTCCTCTAACGCAAACAAAACCTGAAAGCGATTGAAAACACGTAAATGCAGTAAGTAAATGAATGTTTTAGAGATAAAATCCATCTTGTTAAGAAAATAGTTGTCAAAAACAGAGTTTCTTTTTTTGGTTTCTTACCTCTCCAGAAGCAATATTGGATTTCTTCAGATGACATGCCTAGATTACAAGATCAAACATTTCTTTTATCATTTGCAAAATTCAAAGCCATAGATCACCTTCCATTAAAAATATGCAAAATAATATGGGTTTTTCTCACACCTTTAAATATTGATGTTGCACCTGTTCCACAATATAATGATCGCTTTGGTAGTTCCCAAATAGATTCTCTTGGAACAGCAATAGGGCATCGAGTGGTTTTGTGGTCAGCAAATACCTGCATAAATACAAGAGCTTTAGGAAGCCTGGCCAATTTCTATGGCTACTGGCATTTGAACTGAAGATAAGAATAGTAGTAATCTCACCTCATTGACCTGAAAGTATGTTCCATTAAGAGGGAAGGTTCCTCTAGTAGCTGTTCGGCATGGAATCTGCTTCCAACATTGTTGACATGTCAATTGTCGAGAAAATTGGGTCAAACAAAAACACAAGTACAACAACTAGAATGTTTAATGTGCGGTAGTTTTACTCACCAAAATTGTTCCTTTGACTGTCTTGTCGTTTTGTTCTTGATCCATATTTCCTGAAAAGCATGCACTTCCATCGCATGGTGTTGCATCTAGGGTGTCGCCCGTCTTTACTGATTGTTGAGAAGAACTCGCCATTTCATCTGAGTAACCAATAGAGAAAATAGCGCACATTAAAGATTGCAGAAAAAAGGACATAGTGAAGTCCTCTGTTAGTTTGTTTACCTGTTGTCCATATTCTAAGGAGGTATGGACATGGATCATCAGCTTCTCGTTTTTCAAACTGTCAAATGAATAATAAGAAACTTAGAAGGACATTTTTATGCATTATGGTTTGTATAAATGAAAATGGAAAAATGAAAACGAAAAACTAAAACTAACCTCTGCCAAAATGGGGTGTGAATCTGGAAGCTCATAGCTGCAGTTATACATTGAAAACGGTTCAGCGTTGAATATATTGAAATTCTGTCCATGGTCCCGTATTAGCACTTAAATGCACAACTTTTTGGACTGTTTGTCACAATGTGGAAAACTAATTTGCAAAAAAACTTTACTCGGGGATGGGGAGTTGGGTTATGAAAAATATCATCAGGTGGCTTGTTAAATGCCATCAGGTGAACTCTAATTTAAAGTTACACAGGGGACAAGATCTAAACAACTTAATATTTCCAGAAAATGCAGCAGCAGGTTTTTAATGATTATGCTGATCTATATGAAGGTAATGTCCACTTACACTCGGTGCACCGTCCTCAATCGGTAAACTTCTTTTATTTTAGGCATTGGAATCGAAGCAGCTTCAGGACTTATAGCCACCAGTGCTTTCGAAATATCACTCTCCGAGTGTAAGAAACTTGTTTTCTCCATGAAATTCAGTAAATTTTCTTTGAACTCTTCATTAAGTCTGATGGTAGGAATTTCATCTTCTGACTCATAGCCAAAGTCTTCAATGTCTCTTACGGGTGTTTCACTTGAACTGGGCTCAGGAGATGCTGGAACTTCGATAATGGGTTCACAGTTGTAATATTCATACCTTACTTCTGAGAAATCACCGTCAGAAACGGGCAGCAGTTTTGGACTCCTTTGCATCAGAGGGTCTTGACCAGCTGGAACTGGAGCCTCCGATATTATTACATTTTTCTCTTCCGGCCCCGGAAGTCGAAGCCTAGCACTGCAACGGTCACATTAAATAATAGTACACGAATAATGTTTTGCATATGTTGCTACTCCTGAATGTTAATATTGTGCATGTTTATGGTATGTTTGTCTGATAGTGACAACCTTCAAACTTCAAAGACCTCTTTAATATACCTATCTCAGATACTTCTCTTTCCTTTTCTTTATTTTTCCCACAAACTATTGATTTTGTGGGTTTCAACCAACTAAATGAATAGATTAGACTAATTGAACTTTGACATAATGGTAAAATTGTTCCCTTCACCCCTCCAGATTAAATTGTCATTATTGATATCAAAATTGAGCATCTAATCTGACACAAACCTTGCAAATGCACTCGCAAAGTGCCTGCACTCTCCTCTCATCGGACAGGCATTACAATTAGGCTTTTTCTTTGTGCAGAAAACCTGAAATATTTTAGCTTGTTGTCACTATCATGGTTGTGTTCAAAGAAAATAAAGATGATGAAGGAAGCGTGATTCTGTAATATTTTTAATCCGCATGACTGACCTTTCCAAAAGTAATCAGCTGATAATGTAATTCATACCTGTATTACGCAACAATTAAAATGGTAAAAGAGCAGGTACTTAACATAATAATATTTGTTAAATACATTTATACCCAAATAAGATAAGTTGCCTGAATTACAATGTTTTCTGATCAAGAGTACAGAGGCGTGGCCACAGGTACTTTTGGATGGCATCTACCATAGGGTACCTACATGGGAACTACATTAGTACATTGATCCCAGAGTGGCGTTGATTAGTAATGTAATACTTACTGGTTTAGAAGATGTATTTGAACATCCTCAGGTAATGGCTGCAGAGGGACCCACCCGAGACGCACAACAATTCGACCAACATTGGTGTCAACCTTGTGGAAGAAGGTGTCATTAAAGTCACACTCTATTAAGCTAACAAATTAACATGTCTCAGTGACTCAATCTTACTGGGAAAGCAACGTGATGAAGTGTCAAGAGCCGCACACACTCTACACTCTTCAAGCCAAGTCCTGGTATGCTCAATAAGTACTCCCTGCAAATTATGGATAATCAAAAGTGAAACAGTACAGTTGAGAACATTTTATTGATTCTTACAACCTTCTTTTTGTTTCCAGCTTCCATTTGTTATCAAGCTAATCGAGAATCTATTTATGATCACTAATTAATCCATTTATTAACTCACTTTGCTTTATGAGGTGGAACATTTCTTAGCCATTCTAGGTCAATACTTCCATGATCTTTAACTATGCGATCGAGAAAATCCTGCAAAATATAAGTGAAGAACGGTTTTAAAACTGACAGCATAAAAGATAATGATTACTAAAACAATTATAATAGTCATTACCAAAATTTCTTTTTTCACCATTTAATAGTGTTACCTTGATTCGTCCAGCAAGTACATTATTCATTCCCCGAGCCTCAATAACTTTAGCAACCTCTGTAACTGGTGCCTCTCTAACAGCCTCCCAGTTAGCAGAATCAGTGGGTTCTGTAGTATCTCTCCATCTACTATCAAAATAGGTTTTCCTCAACTTATCCCAGTCAATTGGGGTTTCTGGCTCAAGTTTTCCTTTCTTTCTTCCTGAAGTAGATTCTGACCTGGAGAATGTTTTATTCCCGCTGTGATATTCATCTAATTTGCTCGATGATGACATTTCATCAATGATTGGTTCTTGAATTCTTTGTGTGTCCTCTTCCAGAATTACAGTCTCGCTTTCAAAATAATTTCTGTGATCAAGATTGTTTATATCACATGATTCTTCCATTCTTCCGTTTCTAGAATCTCCAAGGTGATGTACAAAATCCAAATTATCATCGAAATGGGGAAAGGATACACTCGAATGCAATACATGGGTACCATTCAAACTAGGCGTGTCTGAGCTAAACATATCTTTCATGCCCTGCAACTCTTCAAAATTTTCTTGGCATGATATTTTTCCCTCCTGATGGCCACAAAATTGTTTCAGGAAATTTATTTCCTCCAATTTCAGACGCTCCCTGTAAGTAGTAGATTCATCAGTGGAGCAAGATGCAGAAATATTTGTTAAATTTTGATCACAAGAAGCAACTGGAAAGCCCTGAACTGCATCTTTGACAATGACTTCATCTTCCATTGAACCTGGCATAGCCTCTCCTGTAGAGCAAATATGGCTTTCTCCAATTTCTACATATTGATAACCTATATCTTGCTCAGTTGGATAGACATACACTTGCTCTTCATTTTCGGGCATTCCTGGTTCTTTTATAATACTTCCAATTGATTTTTGATCGCATACAATATTCTCTTTGCAATTAGTGTCTTTACGCACAGGAGGAAAACTTGCAACGAGAGACATAAAGGCACTACTGCAAAGCAATGCCAACATCATTCTCAATAGATAGTATCCTATGGAAAAGGAATGATGAATTTTCTAATGTAGATTGACATAGAAACTCAGCTTTACCTTGATGAACAGTCACTCACATTTTGAGTTAGGAAAACTCCAATTATCGAGTCAACTATTGTCCCTTTCCATCGTGAAAAACGTCTGTTCCCTGCATAGCTTAGTAGTTAGTGAAACTATATTAGATGCAAATAACTGTACCGTCATGTATGGTTACTTGAAGTAACTACTAAAAAACAGTCAAGGATGCCTCAGGTTTCTTCTGCATATGAAAACCATAAGAGAGTCTAAACTAGCCCTATGGACAGCACTGTGGCAGGAATAAATGGGTCGCAAAATTTAAATTTTTTCTTCATTCATCATTACCATATCTAACAAAAACAAGACAATTTTAGTGACTATTTTATAATCACTATATGATCAAACACTTAAGTTACAGCAGCACAACTATGATTAAGCACAGGATATGTTTTTGTGACAAAAAAAAAAAAAAAAAAAAAAAAAAGGGATTCACGTAACTGCTAGAAAGTTTATTAGGCATATTGGTGTGTTATTTGTCTGTTTATATGGATCTAAATATCTGGTTTTTCCTGCAACGCCTCTTAATTATAGCTCTCTCCGCACCCCTCAACCCAATTCTGCAGGTGCCAATAAAAGAAAATGAAATTAGTTGCAAGAGTTCATTTCCTTTTCATCTATTTTAAAACAATATTATCAATTTTATATGATGGTTTTATTTTAACATAAAATTCATAATACCTAGAATAAGATGCATGCGGGCAATTAATGAATTCACTCGTCCATGATATATTTTTCTCACATCTTCCCACCATTTCGTTGCATCTTTCTCCACTTCTTCAGTAGCTCGACTTTCATCATTCTCCATCAGTTGCTTCCAAGCTATTAGTGTCTTTTTATCAAAATCCACTTTTGCTGGTGGTTTGCGTGTCTTCAAAGCATCAAATTTCCTCTTGTAAGGAATAAGTTCTCCATGGGTTTTTTTGTCTCGAACCACAAGTTGTTTGCATTTGTTACTAATATGAAGACGCTCCAGGCACTCAATAACAAATTCAAGGACAGCTTGCATATATGCATTGTCTGGAACATTAGCAAATTTAAATCATTTTAGTCCTTATAAGACAAGATTAAGCTAGGAGCAATGTTGGGTCTCTTGGCATTTACCATCTTTGATTGGCAAAACACTCTTTGGTACTTGATGCCTGCCTCCAAAGTCGAGAGCCACATTTTCTTGATATTGCACTCTTTTGAGCATGATGTCCTCTTGTTTTTGGTACCCCACCGGAATTTCAATTAAGCCATTTTTGCATTGTGAAGGACATTGCCGAATATTGTCATGGTAAGACATTGCCTCACCAGGAAGGTATCTGAGAAATTCAGGATGTACGACAGCCTTTGTATGACTAGCCACTCTAAAAGGTACAACAGAGGATGCAAGTTTCTTCCTTTGATTTAATCTCTTAGATCTTTTCCTTCTATGTCCCCAAGTTAGACAGAAGTTCAACGCACATTTAAAAGATTCTGGAACTTTCTTTGTATCGTTCTTCTGTTTTCCGTTCTGTAGAGTCGTGCCTCGGTGTCCAAGTTGCACTGGAAAATTGCACTTCCTGATTGCCGATTCGGAAGACCGTTTCGCACATTTATCCCTTTCCGGTGCTTCCTTTCGTGCCAGTCGTCGAGAAATGCGTTGCTTCCCTGTTTTCTTGATTGTTTTATAAGCACCATAGGTCGAGGCCACTCCTTTCTTAGACCTTTGACATTGATCCACTGTTGTCGCATTCCCGAAACCACCGGATGTAGTTGCCTTTCGCCGTTGCGTTCTTGTTTTCTTGTATATTCTCGGACAGTTTGGTCCTAACTTTCTGCTGTTCTTCAGACATTCGTTTGGTTTGAATATTCTCTGATAAAATTGCAAAGAGCCAATTTGACAACGGGATTGAAGATTTAAGTCTACCTCGGGTTCAATTTTCATCTCGTCAAGCATATTCTGATTCTCAGTTTCTAAATTGGCATTTGTTTCCCCGTTGTATGCAGACTTGTGTAACCTCTTCTCTCCGCTTCTATTATATTCATGGACAATATTTCTGAGTTCAAAGCAGTCATCAAAATCTTGGTGTTTCAAATTTAAGTTGGAATCTAGCTTGCACAAGAATGTACTCAAACTTTTATCTCTCCGTTGATAGGAATATACAATATTTGGTTCACCATTACCATCCAGAAGGGACCTTGAAAGTGCGAAATTCGGTGATTCCTTGCATGAGCTTTCACGTTGTTCAGGATTTAGATTAACTGCTTGTCTACTCATTTCCCCAAAAGAATCTGCCAAGTCAATATCAGTAATGTTACTAACAGAATTTCTTCAAATTTAAATTATCTTTTGAACTAGTAAAAAATGAATACCATTACCTCTAGTCTGGATTTTTGACTTCTCATTCGCTAAGTTGACACATGATTTTTTAGCACGATTGGAATTTGGATAGATTGCTTGCTTATTGAAATTTTGCGTAGAAAATCCCAGGAATTCATCATCCTTGCTTTCATAATGATTGTGCTCATCTGTGAGAGTAACGGCTTCCTCGACATCTTTTTGATTTGTTATATGGTTTTCCAAATTGAAGCGTAGTACTCTTTTGCATGGTTTCTCAGCACATAGAGAACTTCTATTGGTTGCTTGGCCATCAGCGTGTACTGAGGCATCAACTTTGCCGCTATCTTTACTCACATACTTTTTATGTGTACTTGAAGTAGGAATCCTACGCCTTGGAGTTTTAGGTTTAGGAGTTAACGGCTCAATTCGAGACTTGGGAGTCTTTCTAGGTTTACTTTCGTCCCATATTTTAGGCCTGTGTCTTTTCATTCTCTGTCTCTTCCTTGGCTTCTCGTCCATATCTATGCCACTGTTGCTCCTTTTTTTAGAACTTCGGTTTTCTGGTATAGTTGAAGTTACAGTAGAATCTATCCCCAAAGCGCTTTGTGCATTTTCATTATGGGACTCGCCACGTGCACCAACATTTATTTTTTCTTTATATGGCCTGTTGTCTGCACAGAATTAAAACACGTCCAAAGTTATACAACTTTAAAATTCAATGACACGGGTATATAAAACGAACACAGTAGTTGCAGTTTAGTAGTGTTACAGCCATTAACATGCATTGTTACTGGCTAAATTCGAATACTATTTGTTGAAGCAGAAACTACTCAGACTAACAAGAGGTAAAGAAAGGGATTAAAATAAGCATAATTTACGAAATTTTCCTATTTGGAAATCTAGTTAATGATTTCTCACCTCAAATTGGAAATAAAAATTCTGTCCAGGCGTAAACACAATTATATATGCATATATATATGACATATGAATACATAACAGTTAATAATACAGTCAAGCCAAAAGGTATGGTACAACAGCCTAATGAACGAACCTCCCAAATCTCATGTAAACCCCCATGATGCCATAAAGATTACAACTAATTTGAATACTATATGTTGAAACAGAACCCACACAGACTAACAAGAGATAAAGAAGGGGGTGGGGGGGATAAGTAGAAAAATCAGAATTTTGAGGAAAAATCAATATCAGCTTAATTTACGAAAATTCCTATCGGGAATCTAGTTTATGATGTCTTAACTCGCACGGGAATACAGATTCTCTCTAGCCTTAAACACAATTATATATACATATAAATCCTCCTATATGAATGCATAAGATAGAGTCAAGTCAAAAGATATGGTACAGCAGCCTTTTGAATGAAAACCCCTTGAATCTCATGTAAACCCCCATGCTGTGATAGGGAAGATAATACAGGAAGCATTTAGTAATCTTGAAGTCGTAGCATGAACGTAGTCTTGGAATGAGGTTTTGCAGCAAGACTACACCTTTTATCCCGGGGTCTAAAAGGAGGTGTTCATTAGCAGAATGGCTTCTTTTAACAAAGCGGGCTGGCATGTAACCAACAATACTTTGTTGAAGCAATAACCTGATACTATACTCAAAACAGTTGTATCAAAATTACTTGTCATTCAATACTTTTCCTTAAGTTCGTCTTAGAAGAATAATCATGGAGTTCAGAACATAAGCTTTAGCTTCAAGAACTTAACGAATTTATAACTTAAAAAAGGACAGTAAATTGGTACTTGGTACACATATCCCAGACAAATTTCAGTAATTAAAACAGAATATAATTATGTGCAATTAACAATTTTTTATAATTAAAAAAATTAGCCATTGATCCGCCATATAATGGGTACATTTGGAGTGATGTTGTTAATCCTAAAACAATATAAATTACACAAAAAAACACAATCAAACGTACACTTACTACCTGATATTTCACCAATTTTGCCCTCTGATGTAGCTTTAGCAGATGTTCCATGTAAACCAGCAAAATCATGATCGCTACCAGAATACACACTGTTCAAGTTCACAATTCCCTGATCAGACCCATGAGTCTCTTTCTCAGAGGCCATTGCATGTGGGTTTTGAAAATTTTGAGAAAATTGAGCAGTTTTGGCTAAGCCCAGATGAGAATCAACTCCATTGTTGATGGAGGTGGAGCTCTGTTTTGCAGGAGTCACCGGCACCCAGGTACCCTTTTTATTTAACTCTTCTTCGTCCATTGCATTGTCAAGTTCCATGGATAAAACTTTAATACAGATAACCGTAGTCAATTTTCTTGAATAAAACCGGAAAAACAAGAAGAATAAGCAAACACAGATAAAAAAGAGTTTAAAAGAAAACTTACTTTATGAACCACAAAATCACACTAAAATTGCACGTAATTTTAGGTTATAAAGACGACAGCCACGGACAACCTTAAGCCAGTTTAAGGTGTAAGCAGACTAGTTTATAGTAGTAGAGAGGCAGTATAGCTCAAACTCTCTTGTTTGATCGAGTCAATAACAAATCTGTAAAAAATTTATTTTCATTCTTAAAAGCCACGTTTGAAGTTTAAAACACATGGTCAAACTCAAATACTCAGCCCTTGTTTGACACCCATTTTGGGTGAAAATTTTTGTTTGGAATAGTGATTGATGGAAGATTATGTGGTTAAAAAGTAAGGAGAATTTTGGGTTTATGTGTAATATTATTTTATTGATAAAATGTGTGGTTGAAATGAAGAATGAGAAATAGAATGGGAAAAGAAAATGAGTTTCAAACAGGGGCTCAATTTGATTTCAAACTGCTAGTTATAAAATATTTAGGGCAGATAACTAGGGTTTTGCTCTTGTTTCTATTTTTCGTAGAAGAAGAAAGATACATTGGGTAAGAACTTTAAGGAAATTATTCAGTTGGTTCGAAAACAATTTCATTGATCATGTTTGGCTAATGTTTATTAACGATTTATAATCGATCAAAAAATATTTTGTGAGATTCATAAGTAATATTTATTTATTCATCACTTAATTTTTTTTTATTTATAATCCAACTCTCAACATGCTTTACATGGGTATCTAATTGAAATTTTTGTGAATTTTTAAAAATTATAAAATTTTAATGAATTTTATGAATTTCAATAGATATTCACGGAATCAATAAAAATCTCATTAAAAATTGTCAAAATAGTCTTTGATATGTTATTTTTAAACATGAAATCCATTGAAATCTCAATTAAGAATACCTAGCTTTTATGAATTTAAATCTTGTTTGATCCCATTTTTTCAAAATATATTTTTTTTCTTCTTTTCAACTACACATTTTTTAATAAAATAATATTATACACAACTCAAATTCTTTTTCTTCATTTTTTATTTATACGTTTTTCATCAATCTACTATTTCAAAATATATTTTATACGAAAAATGGGGCTCAAACATGCTCTAAAATTCATTAAAATCTCAATTGAAAACATTTTAATTTAGAAATATTTTTAAAATTTATTAAAATCGAAATTGAGAACATATCTCTTAATTTCAAAAGTAAATTTTAACTTTTTTTAAAATTATGTCAATTTTTTTTTTTTTTTTTGGATTTCCACTCCTGTCCAATTTTAAAATGCTTAAAAGTATTTTTGTTAAATAATAAAAGAAAAGAAAAAGGCGTCTTGCTAGGATATAAGGCTAATTTGGCATGACTTTTAAGAAGTTAAAATGACATTTATGAAATCCAAAAGCTGTTTTTGGATCTGTTTGGTTAATTTTAAAGAAAATTGGTTCAATTTCATTTATCTAAAAGCATTTTTGAAATATAAAATTTTTTAGAAATTGTTTTTCAAACAAGTGCTAAGATAGCTTTTCCAAAAAACTCTTTCACATTAAACAAAAGTAAAAGTAATGTCAAACAATCCCTTAGGTTAGGTTTCTTAATTGAGTAAAGCTTGTCTTCATTGATTTCGTCCATAGGCGGGATCTGCCTAGTCAACTGAAGATTTATACATCTAGCTATCTCTAGCTTTCCCCTCTCGTCTAAATCTAGTATATAAAAAGTAGCATAGCCTCGTCTAGATGCACCAGTGAAACAAAAGTAAAAGTGAGGGAAATTACAAAAAATCAGGTGTTTAAATATTGGTTTTTAAAAATCAAATCTACAGTTTATTTATTTAAAAATCAAGTACTATATTAAAACCATAATTCATAACTTAACTTATCTCTCATCCCTTCCCCTCTTTCTCGCCTCCTTCCCATCTCTTCCTCCTTCTCATATCCCTCTCGAGAGAGGACTCGACAGAGCTATCGCGATGACGCTGCTCAGTTCGTGGCAATGTCACGACGCTGCCGTTCGCGCAGCAGCGTGGTTGGTGGTGGTGTTGATAGTCATTCGGCACGGGCGGTGGTGTTTTATGTGGTTGGATGCAACGGTGGTGGTGGTTGTGTGGTTGGATGTGGTGGTGGTGGTTTTTTTCTGTAAGAACTTGAGGCGGTGCGGTGGTTTTGTTGGACTGATGGTGGCTGTAATTTTTGTTGATGGTGGCGACAGAGGTGGTGGATCTGACATTTGGGTGATTTTTGTTGAATTTGGCAATAAATATGATAGTAGCAGTGGTGGTTTGTAGTTGCAAATGGTGATTTGTTGGTGGTGGCAATGTGGTGNTATAATTTTTTTGATTTGTAATCTCGAAATAATATGTGACCTAGAAATTTGAAATATGTGACCGACAGATAAATTGTGACTTATAAAATTTTTAATTTGTGACCTCGAAATAATTTGTGATCAATTAATTTGACAATATGTGACTAATAAATAAATTGTGACCTATAATTATGTACATGTGACCATTAATTATATAATTGTGACCTAATTAATAAATATTTTTAATTAATTAATAAATACCCTAATTTTTACGTTTGCTAAAATAATATCAAATAATCCCTTTGGTTAGGTTTCTTAGTTGAGTTGGATTATATTTATATTGGGCTTTTCTTGCGCTTATCTTTGAGGGTTTTTTTCTCTGGGGCTTCTCTATTGGCCCTCCCCAGTCGATTAGTTGTTGGGTCTTTCTCTTCATAGTGTGGGCTTTCCTTCTTGTGCTTCGATATGAAGAATTCTATTACTATATATTTAGCTCATGTTTATCTCTCTTTCAAACAAATTTTTTTAGTACTTAATGTATCACGTATTTATACAATAAAATATTTTACACGTAAATTCATATTTTTTTCTTACTCTTTAACCATATATTTTTTTTTAAATCACTATTCAAAACTCCATTTTTTAAAAATAATAGGCATCAAACACAGCTTAATATTTTATTCCCTCTTTTTCCAAAGTGTACATCTGTAAAAAAAAATTAGAGATTTACAAAGGCTATGTGTTTTCTCCTCCACGGTAAAACACTAAAACTAAGGGTCTTTCGAAAAATCTGGACCTTAATCGTTGAGTCAATGCTAGAGCCTAATAAACCAGTTGGCTGAAGAAAATGAAGGAGAACAGAACATTAGTTTGACCCCAGTTGAGCCACTAAAATGTATTCTCCTTTGAGTTGATTATACTAGGTCCAAATGTGCACACGAATCGACATATAATTATGTCCATAGCTAGAGAGTATTTTTTTGAATTATGCTAGTTGTACATTCAAAGTGTACATTAAGGTTGACACTGTGTGACGTGTTAAAATCTGTATTTTTGATTGTTTGAACTATTATTAAAATCAATATATAAAAAGTTGTCATCTAATCACAATGTCAAATTTGATGTACATGTAGTAAACTTGTATTTTTTTAGCTCATGTTTG
Organism: Fraxinus quadrangulata; assembly: GCA_903798255.1. Classification (NCBI taxonomy): domain Eukaryota; kingdom Viridiplantae; phylum Streptophyta; class Magnoliopsida; order Lamiales; family Oleaceae; genus Fraxinus; species Fraxinus quadrangulata. The sequence goes on from CAIGRB010149776.1 coordinate 134,398, forward strand.
ACTTTTATTTTTAAAATATATTTTTTCTCGAATTTATTTTAACCATATATTTTATGGTATTCATAACATTTCAGTCACGTATTTTATTAATTTTTATCAAAGTCTACAAAAATAATTTGAGTTTTATTTAAACCAAACAAAAATGTAATGTAAGATTGTGAGTTAAGACGTCATGAGCTATATTCCCAAATAGGAACTTAAAATTAAGCTTCCACAATAGATGTTTCCATATAATTCTAATTTTTCTTTCCCTTTCTTTACCTCAAGTTAGTTTTAGATTCTAATGCCCAACGGGTTTTGAATTAGAATTTCATTATATATATACTCACGATTGTAACACTACTAAAAGTATAAGTATAATATTATTCAAGATAATCATATCATTAAAATACAAAGCGATTACATTTTTAAAGTGATTTTATGTATGTGAACAACCCATTAGAATACATAAAACTTGGCGCAAGACAAGGATTCGAGTTGATTAGTTTCGGGAAAATTCACAAAGTTCTTTCAAGACGAATAACATACAAGTAAAGAAACCAAAATCACTAAAAACAAGCGAAAATACAAAAGAGTTGGGTTGGCAGCCCTTTTTGTCTTTCAGATTGTCTTCTCATTGCTATATTCTTACAAAATAAAAAATTGATTCAACAAGTAACTCATTCCTCAATCTTTTTGAATTAATAAAAGGGATAATTGCAGCAAATGTCCCAAATTTTTCAGATTTTTGCGCACTTTATCATAATTTTTGATTTGTGCCAACGAAAGTCCCAAACCTTTCAAAAATATGTGCCGGAGGTCCATCTGGACGGATTTCGTCTAGTTGACCGTTAGTCAACCTGAAAAGTCAAAAATTGCCAAATTTTGATTCAGTTAGAAAAGGCAAAATGGTGACTATACAATTAACACATTAAATAAATAAAACAAAAATAGAAAAAAAAATCTCTCTCTACTACCAACACTCTCTTCCCAGTGTGCTGGCATCACCAACGTCTCACGTCGACACCACCATCTCACTGTCGGCACCACCGTCGACTCCTCTGTACCGACTAATAGTCGTCGTCGTCCCTATCTTTTCCGCCAACATCTTCTCCACTATTAAATGAAACTCAAATGAAAAAATCAACCCACCGCCTAAATCCACAATTTTCTCCAATTTGAGCAAAATTCGGCCAAATCATTTTGACTGCATATGTATGAAGATCTCCATATCCCTCCAAAAACTAAACACACATGTACTTCTACCCTAAACACCTATGGAAATCAAAGAAAAGCGGAAGATTTCAACTTCGAATCATATGGGGAAAAACGAAGATGTGGTGAAGTGTTTATATAGGTGCGAGGAGCCGCGGGACATGGATTAAGATGAAGATGGGGTTGAGGTGGAGGAGTGGAGATGCGGTGGTGAAGTAGCGGCATCCAATGATTTATGGTTTGGTTTTGGTACATCCCATTTGAGCTTCATTTTGACGGTCGTCGGCAGTTGCAGACGTGGGTGACTAGGATTTTGGTTTTGATTGGGTGCAGAAGGGTGGCGTCAGCAGGTGGTGGTGGTCGGCGATGGCAGGTGGCGTGGGTGGTGGCTACTTGCTGTTGTCGGCGTGGTTGAAGAAGAAGGGTGAGGATGAGGGAGAGAGAGGTGTTTGTTTTTTGAGTTTTTTAATTTATTTTTTTAACTTATTTAATAGGAGTAATTGTATAGTCACCATTTTGCCCTTTTTAACTGGGTCAAAATTGAACAAATTTTGACTTTTCAGGTTGATTAACAATCAAGTGGACGGAATCTGTCTAGATGGACCTTCGGAGCATATTTTTGAAGGGTTTGGGACCTTCATGGCACAAATCAAAGGTTAGGTTAAAATGCGAAAAAATCTGAAAGGTTTGGGATATTTGTTGCAATTATTCCTTAATAAAATTATAGTATTGAGAGAATTTTTTGTTAAAAATAAATTTTAAAGGATACCTTGCAAACGGGCTTTGCAATTCGGATCCAAGTATCTGACCAATTTTTAGAACATTGGAAAATTTTTATTTTATTTTTTGATGGAAAGAAAATTTTTATTTTCAAAATATACATTCAGCGTTGTCGTATACCCTTAACTTCCCACCTTATCTCCAATCCTTCACTCAGCTCTTGCTCACAGGAAGCTCTGAAAACCAACAATGTCGAACGAGGAAGAGACCCAATCGGAACTCAAATACCCAGAAGATGAATCCGAATCCGAATCCAAGTCTACCCCTTCGGAATCCTCCTCTGACGACTCGGACTCCGACTCTGACGATGAACCACTATCCTACACCCGTCCCGGAGGCACCGCCCAGGAAACTGGACCCGACGACTCGGACTCCGAAAACACCGCGGAGTCCAACATCCGCCGCTTCACCAAAGTACTCAACTCCAAGCGCCTTCGTAAAGAACGGGAAGAGGAAGAAGAAGACTACGTTTATCACGAGGACCTATTTGATTTCCCGAGGGACCCAGAGAACTGGAGGGAGGAGGACGTGAAGGAGCTCTGGGGAGATGCTCCAATTGCGATGACCAAACCTGGGTGGGACCCGAATTGGGTTGACGAAGAGGAGGTGGATATTATTAGTGACGAGATTAAGGCTGGACGTGACCCGCCCATTGCTCCATTTTATGTTCCGTACCGGAAGAGTTTTCCGGTGATTCCGGATAATCATTATGATATTTCCAACCCCAAGGCGGTGATTGAGGAGTTGGATAGGATTGAGGAATTCTTGAAATGGGTTAGCTACATTTTCGCAGACGACAGCTCGTAAGTACTTTAGTTGGAAATTTATATTGGAGAAGTCTGAAACTTTTGTTCTTATCCTTAGATGGTTTATGGTGCATTTTACGCTACTTTTTCTTCTTGCAACTGATCTAAGTTTTGATTCCATAAAGACCAGAAAAGAACATCTGGGTTTTTTCAGCATTTCTGCTTTAATATTCATATCTAACACTTTTCATTTTGCAGCCTTAGTTTTAGAGATTGTCTTAGTGTTGAAAAGTTAAGTTTGTTTAGGCTTTGTTTGTTCAATGTAGAACATTTTATTTTGGTCTGTTATTGAAGTTAGAATTATGGAAAACACGTTACGGGTAAATGCTGCCACTTCCATCCTGTGTATGCCAATGGCACCTTTGCTTTCTAGTAGTAAAAAGTAGCCTCCACTTCCTTGGACCAGGACCACTACTGTTGTGTCATAGAACAACCCCAACTACCACCTTAATTCTAACAAATTCTATCAACTGTATCAATCAAACACCAGATATGAAAAGGAACACTTGTTTTTTCACATAATAACTCAATGGAGCCTCAACGAAAAGTGTTGCGGCGCACATCATTTTATTATTGACTAAATGGAGCCTCAATGCTATCTGTGTTTTGATTAGAGGAAGGATTGATTAGGATGCCGTTTGGTTTCTCTTGCAAGTTTGGTGAAGTTTAAAATACAGTTTGATGTGTATGATAATGATGTTATAACTGTTGTATGGAAGATCGAGAAAGCAAGGTCTAACGACTAAAGCATTCACTTCGATGTTTCTGCTTCATCATAATTCAGAGACTGAACCATTATCACGAAGATTGAAATCTTGTTTCTCTAATACTACATGTTAGAAAAGTGCATTTACTTTTTGTTATGTGGTAGTTTGGTAAGATTTTATCGATTTAATTCTACTTTTATGGTATGATTTAATCATTTTTAGAGGTTATATTACTAAGTTCCAAGTTCACATTATTTGGTGTTTCATTTATTTAAAATGGCTGGTTGTTTTGAATCCTATCAGTTGCAGTTTTCTCGATATGCTATTGATTCTGTAGTAGCATTCTAGCGATTGGTGCAAGATTTCCATTTCCGTGACTATAGTCTATAGATTACTATGGGTATCTCGAAAGTCACTTGAATTTGAAGTTCTTTTTCCTTCTTTTAAAAAAATAAAATAAACTCTGTTGCCTTGCTTCCAATGTTAATATCACCCAATGCAGAAATTAATTTGCATGAGTGTCTGAATTCCCTGGATAATGATTGGACTTGTTTAAATATTAGCTAATAGTTCCTGGCACTTAAAAAAAGTTTATTTGGTTCATACTCTTTTAGTGCGTACCATTGGTCTATTGTTCTATATGCTACATTCTTCTTCCATACTATATCTCGAGCACTAATGGATTTTTATTTTTTCAAAGGTATGAAGGCACTGTTTGGGATGACTTGGCTCATGGTAAAGGTGTTTATGTCGCTGAGAGAGGGCTGGTCAGGTTTGTTAACATAGACCCTGCAATACTTTTTTGATGTGATTACAACATCAAATGTGCAAGAATGTACGGTCTTTGATGTCTGCTCATGAAGACTCTTCTAACCTCATATTAAATGTCGACATATGCCTCATAAGATGTTCTTAAGAATTCGTTGTGGTTTGTAGGTATGAAGGAGAATGGCTTCAAAATAACATGGAAGGTCACGGGGTTGTTGAAGTGGAAATTCCCAACATAGAACCTGTGCCCGGTTCCAAGTATATCTATTGCTGCTATACTGACTCCTCATATAATTAATCAGCAGTTCGAACCGTAGGAGTTTTATAATATCTTTGGATAATTTTTGTCTTATTTCCCAGGCTCGAAGCAAAGATGCGAGCTGAAGGGCAAATAATCTCAAGAGACTTTATGTCCCCCGAAGATAGAGAATGGCTAGAGATGGATATCGAAGATAGTATGCTTTTAGCCAATGGAAATTATGAAATTCCTTTTTATGAGAACGAAGAATGGATCAGACAGTTCGGAAAGAAACCGTAAGTTTCATGTTCAATCCAAGAGTTGACGATTGCACTAACTCCTCCCTCTTTCACCGTCCCTATAACTCCTCCCATATCTTGTCTGGTGTATATATTCTGCAAGCTCGCATCTTGTTATTGCTCAATCATTGAATATGTCATTGTAGTGTTGTTATTTTTCGGTGTTGATTGACTATTGAGACATCCAATTTGAATGCTTTGAGTAAACATGGCACCACATTTTTATATTGCCTTGGTGGTCATTCCTTTAACACTTGTTCCAAGTGCTTTATTGGTTATAGAATTGGCCGTAGCTAATTTCCATGAGATACAGAAGTCCATTACGCATGATATAGATTTAAGAAAATGTTTTATTACACTTCTGAGTTTCTTTTATCTCTGAAGGGAATTAGGAAATGATAGCAAAAATACTTGCGTCACTTTTTTGAGCATGCTTGTTTGGGAGAAATTATAATGGGATTATAATAAAAGGAGTAGTTGGGTCCCATGAAATGTGTGGATAATAAGTGGATAGTAGTTGTGTTTAACTTTGACCTTTTAAATCCCAAACAAGCACTTTTTTAATAGCTAGGTTCTTGGAAGGTTTATGTGGATGCATGTAATATTAATACATTTGTATTCCTCATGAACACTGAGAATGAATTTGGAGTCTACCACAAGAATATATTTCGAGTTTGAATGAAAATGCTTCTCCTTTTGAATCCATTAATAAAAGTTATAAATTTTCTAATCTGAGGGGTGCATAAACTTCACTTCCATTCTTCATTTGCTGCTTATAGGAATTTACATTATCTTTTGACATTTTTTTATGTTAATATAAATGCCAGGGAGAAAGGCCGGTATCGATATGCAGGTCAATGGAAGCATGGGAGAATGCATGGTTGTGGTGTCTATGAGGTCAATGAGCGTACAACATATGTAAGAATATGAAAGAGGCTAAAGTTGTTTCCTCCTGACTAGTGATTATTTCTTTTAACAATAATGCACTTGTATTGTCAAATGTGCAGCAAGTTGGATGGATTTATTTCTCCAATTATCACTTTTTCCCAATTCTTTTTACGTACTTGAGGGCACCTTGTCCTTTATGTTTGTAATTCTTTCTCCTATTTATGATTTTTTTTAATTCAATAAAAATGGATATAGCTTCGTATATGTTTGGGCAATGCATCACAAACTAGTTTCTGTACTTTTCAGGGACGTTTCTATTTTGGAGAGCTTTTGGAGAATCCACATGGTTGCAATGCAGATATTTCCGCGGTAATTTTAGAATGTTCTCTCCGTTCTCTTATCTCTCTCAGCTTTTTACCAGGTGGTGGTGAGAAAAACTAATAGCATGTTATCTCAGATGCATGCGGGGATAGCAGAGGTAGCTGCAGCTAAGGCTCGGATGTTTGTCAATAAACCTGATGGAAGTATGTTGCATTCACTTTTCTTTTCTTTTTCTCACTCATAAGTTTCTTCTTCCGGACGACACAGATTAGCTAGTAAGAAGCTTATGTTGTTGGAGAAGTAACCATTGAAGCAAACTTTTTAACCTATTAAAGTAGAGAAATTTAATTTCTAATCAAATTCAGGACGGGTTTGCCTTCTTGCCTATCAAGATGAGTCTAAATTCCTAGCTGAAAATATGTCCTAATAGATAGAATATGCAAAAGTAAAATTGGGATGATATGAAATTAAAATATATCAATGGCTGTTAGCTATGACACATTAAAATAATAAATGAATTGCATGTTTTCTAGATTTCACCTGGCCTGTGGTATTGATTTTGGAGGGCTGTCATGCTGGTTAAAGATCACATCATTAGCTAATGCCTTGATTCCCTTTGGCACAGAGTTTTCAACTGAGTTGATTAGGATGAACATTTTACTGCAATAGTTGTTAGCCTTAGCTACGACACACTAAATAAATAAATGATTAGATGTTATATAGCCCATGTTTGAGTCACGTTAAAATTTTCATTCTCATTCTTCTACTCATTTTCAGCCACACATTTTTCAATAAAATAATATTTCCCATCACATCAATAACTTTTCCTTCTTTTTCAATAACACATTCTCCATCAATCAACTATTCCAAAATATATTCTTCCAAAATAATGTGGCTCACTCACACCCATAAATTTTTGCGTGGCCTGGGGTATCGATGTTGAAGAACTGTCACGCTACTTAAAGCTCACATCATTAGCTAATGCCTTGTCGCTTTGGTCCCAGAGTGTCTTCAACTCTGAGTTGATTAGGATGAATATTTTACTACACACTAAAATAATAAATGAATTAGTTGTTTTATAAATTTTCACCTGGCCTGGGGTATAATGCTGGAGAACTGCCATGCTTGTTCAAGCTCACATCATTAGCTAATGCCTTGATACCCTTTTGTCATAGGTCTTCAACTCCGAGTTGATCAGGATTTTTCTCCAATGGCTGTTAGCTATGACACACTAAAATAAAAAACGAATTGGATGTTTTGTAAATTTTTACCTGGCCCGGGGTATAATGTTGGAGAACTGCCATGCTGATTAAAGAGCTTTAGAGTTGAAAATGAAAGAGGGCCATTAAACCTCTTCCAAAGGATGGGGGCCAATGTTGAATTTAAAATTTGACTAAGCAGGCTAACTTAGATTGTGAGATTTGACACACTTCAGGGCTTGTTTAGGCACTCATTTATATTATGTGTTTTCCTTCGAAGAAATAAAAAGAAACAAAAACAATTAATGAAGTCAGTGTCCTGTACATATTACAAAGTCATGACGGATGTTATCTTGCTTTTCCTTCTCTCATGCTGCAATTGTTGGAGATTGCAGTTAGTGTATGTAGGTTCTTAGTGTAGTAATTAGAAAGATGCGGGATGGATGGTGATGGCCTCTGAAGCTGCAACAGCATCAGTGTGGAGAGAGAGCATGATTGCCTGTTATTATGGTGGAATTTAAAAGACTGTTTTTATGAGACCACTTAGTCGTTGGTTCATTCTGTCCTGATTATCTGCAGATGTTGATTGAATCGTGATCAAAGGGAATTTGAACTTGCACGAGTCCAAAGGCTACTTGTGCTTGCAGTTATATTAAATGTTACTTACAACGTGCCTGTGCAAGAGTGCTTAACAAAATTAGAATATTTTGATCATATATACCAATTTGTAATATCTGTGGTACTTTAGATATAGTGGCTTTCTCATCACCATGTTAGCTTGTGAGGTGAATACCTCTTAGAACTAAACGGGCAAATTTTCTCTTTAGCTTCAATAAGTGGTGTGCTTCTTCTTATATTCTAAGCTGGAAGGTAATCTACTTTGTAGATTGCCCACGTAAATCTATCTTAGAAATGTGCAGTTCAATATGTCAGCAGTAAGGTATGCTTTTAACTTGAGAGAGAGAGAGAGAAGAAAAACATATTTGTACATACATTTCCAGATGGTGCCCCCTTTTCACTATTTTTTGTTAAATTTGAGTGGTACAAAAATTTGTCAAACGTATACCATTATGGGATTTATTACTTCTCTTATCACCACTTCTTAAGCTATGTTTTGCCCACGCAGTGGTCAGAGAAGAGAGGGGTCCATATTCCGATCCTCAACATCCCTACTTCTATGAGGAAGATGAAGTGTGGATGGCACCAGGCTTTATCAATCAATTTTATGAAGTAAAAATCAAATAATGATAAATTGATGATTACGTAGTTACTGCTCTGTTCAGGAATGTTGAATGACATGTTTATGATTGCAGGTTCCAGATTATTGGAAAATGTACGTCCATGAGGTGGATCAAGAGAGAGAGATGTGGCTGAACTCATTCTATAGAGCTCCATTACGGCTACCTATGCCTGCCGAGCTTGAATACTGGTGGTCTAATGGTACAAAATACAAATTTTTCTTAACTCTCGGTTTATTCATTATTTGTGGTCTTGGTTTCTATTCTAACTCCATCACGGGTTACAGAAACTTTCATATAGTTACCTGCCTTCAGTGTACATAAATTTGGATAATGTTAATTTGTGTTTGTTTGATCAGAAGAAAAACCAGAATTCATTCTCATTAATAAAGAACCAGAACCTGATCCTGAAGATCCATCAAAACTCAGATACACTGAGGATCCCCTAATCGTACACACTCCAACAGGAAGAATTATCAACTATGTGGATGATGATGAACATGGCATCCGCTTATTTTGGCAACCTCCTCTAAAGGAAGGGGCAGATATCGACCCAGACAAGGCTGAGTTCCTACCTCTTGGGTTTGATGAGTTCTATGGACGAGAAGCAAGTGTCAAGAAAGGCAACTGGTGGGAGTCTCTTGTAATGGCTGTAGAAAATGCTTGTAGACCAATGTTGGACAAATTGGAGAAATGGACTGAAGAAAAGAAGAAAGACAGTGGGACAAAGATAGAGCTATTGAAGAAAGAACTTGAATTGGCGGAAGCTGAATTGTCTCTGAAGGAGGCCATGGAAGACTTGGATGAGGAATTAAAGAGAATGCAGAAAGAAGCGGAAAAGAAAGTGGAACATGGACTTGATGAGGATGATATTGTATCTGAAGAACTAAGCCCATTAGACAAAACTTACCCTGAAGCTGAAGAGGAGGAAGACGTGGAAGAAGAAGAAGATGATGTTACCCCTTCGAGTTTTGGATCAATTGAAGATCAAAAACCAGTAAACAGTGATCAGAAGGGAAATAAACCTGGAAAGTCAACATTTGCAGCATCCTCCTTATCATTTGCTAGTTCTGGCCTTCTCTCAACGGTAAGTCTGAAATATCCTTGAATTTAATCGGCCCTTTACTATTTTGATGCTACAGTGTTTCCTTCTTGGGGGTGGGGGTGAGAAGTAAATATTTCTCTGAGAAGTTAGATCAGTTATTTAAGTCACTCCACTTTCTCCCACTAAATTCAGCCACTTCAAATTCTAATCAACATAATCACTTTGCTGTACAAATTCTAGTTTTTTTTTTATGTTTCCACTCCTATAAATTTGGATGTCGCTCCTGACTAATATCATGCAAAATTAAAGTTCCAAATTAATAATTTTGTCCTTTGATGACAGGTTCCATGGAAGTTACAGCAGTCATATTTAAGGTGGAAGGAGGGGAAACTTCAACAGCAGGCGGCTCCGTCGACTATTCCATCATTCCAGTCTCATCAGCTTCCTTCCGAGAGATCGAGTCCAAGTTCTGTCAGCTTTCCCCTTGCAACTGGCAAAAGTTGGAGAATGAGATTTGCTCCGCAAACAAATCATCGATGTGAACCCATTACCAAGATGCACTTCAGAAATCACTCGAAAAGGAAAGCTTCTTTAGAGAAAGGAAGAGATTTAGTGCACAACTTAAACATATTATCCTTGCATACCCCAATTATTTGTAGTATCTAAACTTTTCAATCTCTTGACAGGATCAGTTTTGTAGTTTCTGCGGTCAATTGTTGTTCCTTTTGAGCTAGCATTTCAGTATACACAATGTTTCACTTCAATTGAGTGAATGTGCCATGGTTTTTCCTGACTTTAGACAATTGAGGTCAGCAAAGAATCTAATTTGAAATTGTTCTGAATTTTACATAGTTTTGAATATGTTACCATGTATTATGGATTGTGTGGTATGCGAAAATCAACCTGTCTGCAGACTTATTCACTACTACTAAAATCAAATATCAACCTTTCTGAATGGTGTCCATTGAAGAGTGCATTTTAAGTCATATCATCCTTGAGGCACTGAGCATGACGTATTGTGGTTTAACATGAATTGGAAAGAAAAAAAAATGTAAATGCTTTCAAATTTAATTTGACAAGCTTAGTTTGTTTTGATCGTGTATCGTGCAACTCCATTGCCTCAATGGATAAGCGAATTATGTACAGCATAGCATGCGTCTAAACCAAATTAGGACAAGATTTATAGCTAGCAAGACAAACATGTATGAGGATGCTGCTCTGCTGCTTGCTCATCCCATTTTCTAATCTTCAATTCATATAAATTTTGGGAATAATGGAACAAAAATAAGTGCCATCACAATGATGCTTTGATTGCATAAATACCATGACATGAAAGCTCAACAAGAAGCAATCAATTATTAATGGAACTCAACTATCCAACTAGTCAGAAGAAAGGTTCAATAACAATCATTTTAAACCCTATCATCGCACTTCCGCACGCATGCACGCACCCAAAAAAAAAAAAAAAAACAATTTTAAACAAATGCATGGAAAACAGTCCATATACCATAATATAATTTGAAAAAAAAAAAAAACACTTTTAAACAAATGCATGGAAATCAGTCCATATACCATCATATAATTTGGCCTCCAGACCAAATATCAAACAATCACTTTTTATTTTGGGCTGAAAAAATTGATGTTTCTATGACATTTCAATGAACCCCGTGATATTTCTTGTTAACTTTTAAATGCTCTAAACATGGTAGTCGATTCAACGTTTTCGAAGCCATCACTGAATCAGGGTAGGACACCAGCTTTATCTAGCTTGTTTTTGAATAAGGTTATGTTCAAAAGTTGCCAATAAAGCCAAAAATTTTGACATGTGCAATAAGGAAGATAGTTGCATGTATTAATGTGAACTTGCATGGTGTGTTTGCTTAAGAAGTTCAAGCAACTAGCAAAACACTTGCATTCTAACCCTATTATAGCACTCATTAACAAAAATTTTAGATCGAAAATTGTAAATTGAGTTTCTCGTGTTATCATCACTTTGTTCAAACACTTCCAGACCTCCCAAGATTTTTATGGACAACAATATCTAAATACATTCTACTAAACCATGCAGCAATCAAAAACCTTATGACAACATTATATGAACATTTTAAACTATACAACAGTCAAGAATCGAATTTCCACAGTATCTTACTACAGAACTTTTTAATCCACATTTTCAAGACCTCCAAAGAATTTCATGCACAACATTCTCTAAACACGTTCCATCAAACTATGCAGCAAGAGTACTATTCCATATGTCAACAAGCTACAAGAAGCGGCCATTTTTATTTTGTTCAGAAATTATAAAATAATGTCACGTCGAGAAAGGCTTCGATTCATTCCAGAGTATTGAATTGCACACCAACAAGTTCCCTGAGTGTTCAAATATAGCCTAAAATTGCTGAACAAATGAACTTAATGTGTTAGAATTATAAATATAGAAAGAATTGCATCTATGTACAAACAAACTGATTAATTAATTTATCACTTCAAAAACTCGTACCATTAAAAAGTGTAGAGAAAATTTAGAAAAAAGTCAAAAAAGGAAAAAGGGAAGGGAAGAAGGATACGATCGCAGTGGGATTCGAACCCACGACCTTTAGATTCGGAGTCTAACGCGATATCCACTCCGCTATGCGATCGGTTATGAAGAAAAATCAATAACAAACAAATATATTTGCAAATATGCTTGAATTCGTATGTTCTGAAGAAGAGACGAAGAATAATTACATGAAACAGAGAGATCAAAGAAAAAAGCAACTGAAAAATCAAGACGAGATCTACATGAAGCAAATCGATACGAATACATACAAAAATGCATCAAGTAAAATTACCGCGATTCAGTCATTTAGAGAAATATATATTTTGAGGTTGATAAGCGATCCATAATTCATTCTGGATTGCAGATTTGCACCTTGCCGATCTCAGAAGAGATAGAGAGGGAGAGGAGCTAAACCGCAACGATTTGATTGTTCGTTTTACTAACTGGGGGGAATGTTTAACAAACTGTCGGATCAATTAATTGTAGGTTTTCTGGGCAGGCCCAACCAATTAAAGGACCTAGTAACAATCGAAATTGGGCTGCCCAGATCCAACAATGATAGCCCGACCCATTGATATTTCCAAATCTTAGTATTCGTTCATGATGTTTTGGCATAGGGCTCGTGGCATTTTCTCCAAATCCACCTCAATTAGAGTAACCCTAAGTATAGATCATGAATCATATCATCCTCTATTAAAAGTTTTATCTAAATCTAAAGCTCATGCCTCAATAAGTTAAAATTGCTAATATTCAATATTTTAAAAATATGTTTAATATGTGGATTAAATCGGATTGAAATATATAAAAACATAATTAAACTTGAGAATATTAATGCCATAGTTGTGTAGATCTTACCAGACTTAGTAGGCATGGCAAATTCAATTCAACAAGTGAATCATCACTCCACACGATCGTCAATCGATCAATTTGAAGAATGGATAAGCGACCAACATGATTGTCTTAGAATACCATAGTTGGCTAGGATATGTGACATATGTCCCATCTTGCTGTATGGATCTAGTTGACTATGCCATCCAGAATTGACTCCGATAGAGACAAGATCAAATTGGGACGATCGATGAGTCTAGGGATGCCTAGTAATGCAAGAAGTTGGTTCCTGGACCACTACTTAGAGGAGTTCATATGCACGAAACTTTTATCTAACTTTGAGCATCAAAATACAATAAAATGACACCCAACTTAAGTAAAAGATCAGTAGGTGACGAAGACAAGTATCAAATTCAAAGATCACATCAGCAAAAAATCGCGATGGTAAATTTTAGGTATTTCAATAATTGTACCGTTGTGTATTATTAATTGTTAAAATATGTCAAGAAATCTGATTAGTGGCCACTCAAGAGGTTGATCTGTCAACCAAAACAACGGAAAGATGACTAAGACTGTTGACAGGTGACACCTAGGGCCCGGTTTGCGTGCTTTTTTATTTTTGGTTTTGGTATAAGAGTTTTTTTTTTTACTCCCGAGTTTACGAGAAACTATCTTAATTTTTGTTTGAAAACTAATTTTTAAAAGAATTTTTTATTTTGAAAATATTCTTAAAAGAAAGACACGTTAGACCAATTTTCTCTATAAATTCTTCTAATTAAAAGAAATATTTTTATAAAATTAATCAAACGAACCTCAAAAACTCCTTTTAATTTCTCAAAAATCATACCAAACAGTTCCTTAATAGGTTATCGTGGACCGTGTAGCGTTGTTGAATCGTTAATCCTTTAGCATTTAAGAAGGCAACCTTAAAAAAAAAAAAGTGACTAAAAGTAAGACATGGCGTCTACGGTATCAACAAAAACTGATCGTGCCTAATTATTGTATTGAATTCTCGAATATAATACTAATAAGACATGGCGTCTACGATATCAACAATAATTATTCAAAGTACTAAAAATCGAAGTTCTTAGAATTTGGACTCCTTCTGCAGTGTTGAAGAGTCTTGATAGAGATGGCAAGACAGAATTAAATTTGATGAAGGTTGGCTAAGGGAATATTGTGCCATATAATTGTCAATCCTGCAGTCTAAACTTAAATGCTGAGAACAAGACTGCTGTATCTCTGTCTTTAGTTGTTTCATTAGGTAGTTGAGAGATGTAAATGATCGAATACAGTTTTGATTTATTGAATATAAGATAGATAAGTGCATGAAAATGAGCAAAACGAGATAAAAAGAAGCGAGGTATGCGACTATCTTACAAGATACAATGATTATTTCAAAATTAATATATACAATACTAATTTGTCGGACGAACTAAAGCTTGATCGAACTCTTTTAGATCGGATGATATCGAACACTAAAAAAAATTATTTTGACAAAATTAGAAATCAATTACTTGAAATTGATTTGGAGTTTATCAAATTGAATTAGGAGGGTATAATTTATAGATTTCAAATTGTCTTTTTAAAAATGATCGCATTTTTTGGGATGAGTTCATTTTAATTATTATATCGCATATTTTAGATTGGAACATGATCGATTGTTCAAATCACGCCATATCTAAAAGGCACGACTATTTAATTTATAAATTACAACAGCTCGAACATACAACCTCAACTCTCTAGCTAACGAGAAAACAATGAGAAGAAATTAAATACCCCAAAGGATCTCGAGAGTGAATGAATAAAAATAAAATTAAACTATTGCGTTCATCAAACTACGCATCAAAATAGGCCTAATCATATACTTTATAAGCTTCTCATAAATTTCTTCATCCTTCTCCTCGAATTATAAACTAATGCACGTAGATCCAAAACTTCTATCGTATAATTATCTATATTTTATATCTCAACCTCATTTTCTTATAAAATTAATAAATAGAATCAAAACTATTTGCATTTTGGACATATTATCAAAGTTCAAGAAAGTGTTCTAATAAAATATATAAAAGAATTGTTGGATTTTAAATATTATTGTACTATTTTTAATGTGAGGAGGTGGCGGTAGGGTGTTGGAATATAGCCACCCCCAGATGTAACCTAGCCTACAAGGAGCCATTAATTTGGACGGAACAATCCTACTCCCACACCTCCACCAGTCACAAAATTATTTGTCTTATATTATCCCAATTAAAGCTCATATTATTTTTATTTTTATTTTTAATTGTTTTTGGTGGGGTGAATGTNGCAATAATGCAAATTAAAGCAAGCATTAGTCCGCTCAAAGTTAGGTAAAAAGGAATAATCAATATGCATCACATGTAGCGAGTTTAACAATTATTGTATACCTTTTAGGAAATTAGACTAGATTGAAATGACATATTATCTTTATCCTATTCAATTGCACATTTATATTTGAGTGTATGCATTTGGTATAAAAAAATTAGATAATAACTAAAAAAATTATAATAAAAATAATTAATTTTATTTTTCTTCGATACTATCCAATCGTACTTACCAAATTTACCATATGATTAGGTTTGTTTTTAGTCCATTACACGAGGTTAACCTATTTTTAATAATTTGTTTAACGAGATAGATCGTACATAACTAGATATTCTTGACAAGAAATAGAAATTAAAATTTCATCTTTTATCCCATAAAATTTTACGCAATACTAGCGTGTACCAAAACATGTGAATTGCTTTTTAGATTTACTAATTAGAATATGTCTAATGGCTAAAATATCTTTAAAAAGTTGGTTTAGTGGCCAATAATTCAATTAGCGGGGGTGGTGTTATCATTGACTTACGATGTTTTACCAAAAAGAGTGCAAAATCTCGTGATATATATATATATATCGTTAATAATAAGTTATAGTTTTTTTTTTACTCGAGTGTTTTTGCGTGCTAAATCGAGGTGGTTATTTTTCGTATTGATAGCAAGTGGAAATGATAAAGACGCATTTCTTTCATTAGGATTAGTGACGAGTCAAGTCTGCAGATGAATTCGAGCATATCAAAGAGGTCGCAATGGACCTTATTGATAAGTGAACTAATCATTAAATAATACGACTTGGACCTTGATTGGCGTTTCGAAAAGACACACATTTGGATGCTTTGCACTATCAGGTTCCCATTGCCTTTGTCACATTCAAAGTTGAATACAATCAGATGGTCCAAAAAAGAAAAATGAGCAACATTGAATCTTTGAAAGTTAATCAATTTGCTAATAATTTTGGGGTCCTTCCCCAAAGCCTCAAAAAAGACTGCCAGTCACGACTAAGTTGACTGTATCTGATTCTTATCTTCAAAAATAATGTGTCATGCATAGATTCATCTCATCTATAAAGAATTTCCTTCAGCAAATTATGAATATTCCTTCGTTGGCCCACTCAATTAAAACTTTATTGTCATGAGTGATACCATTCGACCACATTCACCCAACTTGACATCGTCCGCCAACACCTCATAAATTCCCGTAATTTTGTATGCATATTTGTGCATGCTCTAATGTGTTAGTACAACTTTTAGACATTGTTAATGATGCGAATCCACGTAACAATTGAAGTTACGAAATTCATGACATATTAGATCAAATTCAAGAAAGTCAAAAATCAACATTTGAAAACTCGACCAATAAATTATTGAATCGAAAAATCAAGACAATCGCCAACAATATCTTGATTCCGTGACCACAAAACTTAAGAACAATACTGATGTCCTCCTCTGCGGTTTCGATAAAGGGGTCGCATGCCCTACCATTCAACTTCTCTGTCCATTGCTTAAATAAAATTGCTCTATTTCGTTTCATCTCTCATGCTCAACATGAAACTTATCCATTTGTTTGTCGTGATCAATATTTCATCCACCGTGCCTTGAACAAATAGTCATATTGCTTCTTTGACCCGTTTCGCTCACGACCTGTCATAAACTCATCCTCAACAATTAGTGGATTATTGCTCGAACTTGCTCTCGTATCATGGATCATATCAGGTAGAGCGAAAATTATTTGTACAGTAAAATTGCATTGATTACTAGTCTGCATTATAAATTGGAGATTGTTAAATATTATATTCTAATCATAAATAAAATAATTTTGCTACTTATACATAAAAAAAAATGAATATAAGCGACTACTGAAAATAATATGGAATAAGAAGATTGAATAAAAAAATAGATTATATTTTAAATTGATAAATAATAGAATGTCATCTGATATTATATAATTTATTATGTAAATCTTGATATACATGTAGCAACTTTTTGAATAAAAATCAATCATTCAAAATTAACGGAAAGTTAACTAACAAAATATTTGATCAACAACTCCGGCCAAAAATATGGCTATAATTTATTAAAAGAAAGGAGTTCTTTTCACAGCACATGACTCTTAGGCAATTGTCGTCATGGTCGGTCCAATGCCAAAAGTATACAAATCAAGTGGACACATGGCCTTAAATTTTCTGTGGACAATTTGGCAACTACCTTAAAGTAAAGGAAACCTTAAACCTGCCTGACTAATAATTTACAAATTCTTAGAACTTAATCTAATTTTATAAAACTACAAATTTTAAAAAGAATTACTGCTACAAATTGAGACTGTAATTCAGTTTTTAATTATCCATGAATTTGAGCCAAGGCAACCATTTCTTCATAGGATTATCATCAGCTTCCTTTGAACAGCTGGAAGAGGCAGCCACGTTCGCGGCGGAGCTGCCACTTGCCGCTGCTGCAGCAGCCGTCCCCTTTGGGCATAGAAAGAAATTTCTTGACCCCAACGCCATTAGCTTCTCCTTCCTGTCCAAACCTGTCCATGCCACTAAATTAGTTAGCACCTCTTAATTCATGTATATTATTATTAATTTATATTGGAATTAACAAATCATAAATCAAATTGACAATCCAACGGAAAGAAAGTGAGAGGTTAATTACTTTCTAAGCTAAACTGGGAATAATGGAGATCGAAGCTAGATGAATCGATCGAGGAGATAATCGGCCGCCGGCCTTCCTTCGCATACTGTCGTAGAGCCGCCTTAATCAAGTCATCCACCGTCGCATCCGGCGACATCAAAACCTGAAAAGCTCCAAGGCTCCTCTGAATCGTCACATTAAGAAGCAGCTTCGTCAGTTTCGGCTTCCCCTGCGCCACCCCCAAATCAGTCGAACTCACCACATCTTTTTTCCTAGCTAGCAAATCCGGCACCGTTCTTGGCCTCGGCAACATCTCCGCCACTGCACCAGTATTTTTGACGTGAAACGACATCGCTTTTTCAGATAACCTTCCCTTCTTGTTCTTCTCGTTGCTTCCTTTCCGATTAATCTTCGGCGATGGCATTTCAAAATTCTTATATATATAAATAAATGCTTGCTTGTATAATTATATATCTATATGCCGGCTTAGAGTAATTAATCACCTGAGGCGGCGGTAGCGGAAAAAACGGAGGCGGGGGAAACCGAGAGCGGCGGGGGAGAAGGGACTCTCAGGTTCCCGTCTGCCGGCAGCGTACATATATATATAAAAGCCGAAGGGTATTCACCAGTAATTATAATTACAAGAAAAACAATGGTCAGATGCTTAAGGTGTAAAGGGAAATTGCAGAAAGTGGGCGAAGCAACAGGGGTATTTATATGGGACTGGGAAGGAAGATAAGAAGATAGCTCTTCGAAGAAATCTGGATATTTCTGATTTCTAACATTGTATTTACCGGTAACTGGAATAGCCGGTTGTTTTTATCCACAGTGAAACGTGGAGTGATTCCAGTGGCTATTAACGTGGTCAATTACGGCGTGTACGTGGACTGAATCTATAAGAATAAACGCCTATCTCTACCTCGCCTTTGATTGACACGTGTCCCACGTCGACCAGTTAAAGCTGGAAGAATGCTTTCGCCGAATCTCCGATCTTGCTCAAAGAAGTTAATTTACATTTTTAAAAAAATGAATTTTTTTTTTTTTTATCAATATTATACCAAATAATTAGCTCATAGATAAAAATAAAAGTGAAAATAATTACTTCTTAATAATTTGATTGACCACCGAAATCAGATTCACCTCATTCTTTCAAACTTGTTGAAGGATACATTTATAAAATAATAAATATAGCGACTCTAGTCTAAACTCACTTGCCTTTTGTAAATCTATTATGTGAAACTCGTAACAATTTATGAGACGTGATGACATAGAATGTGAAGTTGAAAGCGAAATAGACTTGATACAATTTCACTTTTTTTGCTTGGTCGGTCGCATAGTCAAGCAAACTATGACACCATACCTCTTCTCTACAAAAGTAGTCATGCCACCATACGTGACAATTTTATTTTTTTGGGAACTTTTTTCCTACTTTTTTGATTTATTCTTTAATTTTTTTTTTTTTTAAAAGAGAGAGATCAACGTGTCCCATGAGCTCCAATTTCATTCGGTATCTAACATGACTAAATGGGTGGGACCTAGGTCGGGCCGCCCAAATACTTTTTGAGAAGTCAAGTATTAGGACGGACAAATTGTAAACCTTGTGACTTGCATTTGTGCAATTGTGCGCAAAAGCAGTCGACATCCATCGAGCAGACGTGCTTCGTGTGTGTCCACAGCACTTATTTATTTATAGGATGGAAATTCGAGGGTGTATAAAAATTGAATTTTATTTATTTATAATTTTTAGAATAGTCAGTTTATAAGCTTGTGTACTATTTTCTTTTTAGTGGGGCATTGGTGCAAAAGCAAGTTGGCAAATTGAATATCGCCCATGATTCAATGTTTGTGTGATTTGTCAGCCACTAATTTTTTTTAACCCTTTTTAGATATTATGGTAATAGTAACCAGTGCTGCTTAAGACACTGTGTAATTAATAATATTCTGTTTATCGAGTAAAACAATTAGGTGACATACAAGATTATTGTTTCTGTGAAATGATCATGTGCACTCTTAATGTTAAATCAGATGATACAAATTTAAGTGTACGAAGATCAATTAATAGAGTTTTAGACGGGTTTCTAGATTTTACTTATGTTAGAATAAAAATGAAGCAGTGTGAAAGTCGTGGAGGGTAAATATCACATCAATTATTTTGTCCTTATCGAGTGTTATGTCACTGTCAATTATCATATTAGGGCATCTTTGACCCGTTGTTCGAGGTTGTTAGAAAGACAAATCTTTTGCATTTCTCAAGACCTCCACGAGCCATCTCCGCCGAATTGGTTGAGCACGTAATGTTCCCTCCGTTATAGGCTTACCTCGTATAGAATGAGTTTGCGCCAAAATGAGCGAGGTAGAAGCTGATTATTGGGTTCAGATAAAAACTTCCAAGCCTATTTGAGCCGTTGGGCAGGTTAGGAAGCCATTGGGGGTCCTCGAGGTACGAAATGTCTATTTTAACCCTTGGCTGATTTGAGGTTGACGTGGACAGTTTTTGCTAGGTGGGGATAAGGTCCACACAGCATCCACTTGTGCTTCATGAGGTGAAATTGTAACGATCTTCCAAGTAAATTGTAAACGTGTTAGGTCTTTCACGGGCCCCACTTAAAAAGGCGAATTAACTTGGATTGACGGCGAGCTTCTGCTTTGTCTACCTTATCTCCACGTATATATACTCAACCTACTAAACAAATACCTTTCTACTTTGTCTACCTTATCTTCACGTATATATACTCAACCTACTAAACAAATACGAACTCACAACATATTGGAGCTTATGAATGTTTGGCCGAGGCAAGGGCCGGACATCAATAAATGGAATGATGCTTATGATCACGCAACTGTCTTTCAAATTACAATGACCATTTTTTGTAATAGTAGCAAACCAAACATGCTTACCACGAACTCAGAATGCTCGAAGAACGCATTGTAGGCAAGAATGCAAAATGCCAAAAAGTGTCGAACAGGAGATGGTACTGGTTTTGTTGATGATCATCTAGGTGAACCTCCAGCATACTATAATTAAATAAGTTAATCCACGAACGAAATTGCAAGTTGAAGCCCAAATGACTTTCTTTCTTGTTAAGCACAGGTACGAAGGAAACGAGTCGAGTTGATGTTACGTGATCGAGAATTTAAGATAGACAAGATGGGATATTGGTTCCCCTTAATCGAGGATACTTGTTTTGGGGTTATAACTATCCTCGTCCGACATGATATTGTGCCGAGAATCAACTTTAGAAACACCAACCACCATCCTCACAAGAAAGAATGCAAAGTTTGTAAGTACTTTGATTTTGTTTTGCCCGGGTATATTTGTATATGAGTTTTGATCAATAGAATTCACATTAACGGATCAAAAAAATATATATAAAAATGCACATACAATGTGTGTAGAAATTCACTTCACATTGTACGTTTCAAATCAAAATAGACTTGCCCAGAAGCTCTTTTACCACTCCACTACCAAAAATAATAGAACTCTGAAAGATTCTTTTTTTTTTTTTTCAAGAAATCCCATTGTAACTCAAGAAACCATAATGGGCCTTCGAAAGATCCGCAATTTTCTAAGTATTCTATGAGCAGATGCAGAATGTGACAGTTCAGCTAATTTGCAAAGAGAAAGTTTAAGAGAAGTTGAGATTTCTCACAGCTTTGATAGAGAGATGGTGGTGTTGGGTTTACTAAACTGCCCCTAAAAAATTGTCCACGCCCACAGCAACAATCACGTAGTTGACAAGAAAACTGATGGTGTTCATCCATCAAAGAACTCCATTGCACATAAATGAAAGTGTGAGGATCTCGTCAAAATTGGGTTTGATATGGATCTTGCTATAGAAAAAACTCACGTACGCTTTGATAGTCATTGGATGTCAGCCTACAAAAACAGGTTTTGCAACCAATCATCTGCTGCCACCACTACATCTGTAAGCAAGGCGGGCAAAATTTTTTGTACGAGTAGATAAATCATGTCTCCAAGGACAATTTTACCTTTCTAAATAAGACTGAAAAGGCGCGCACAAAACTAAGGGCTATATTGAACAGAAATCATCTAAACGAACTAACTGCACGCTAGGTTACGGACCATTTGCACAAAAATCTCAGAACAATACTAATAGCTTATTGTAGAAAATGATACATACAACGAATAATCAATGAATGAAAAATAAGAAAAAATATTTCCATCCTCATGAACAAAACCTAAAACATACTATACACACACAGGAAAAGATGGAGACTAGCACACAATAACCAACTACAACTTGATCTTGTAAACACTAAATGAAATGTATGAAAAGAACAATGCAAACAACATGCTCATGTTCTTGGCGCAAGACAACTGCTTGTCTGCTTTCATACCATATCTATGGTCGTTGATAGACATATTTTGTCCTTGGATCGACAATAAGGCCCTTCCCTCCATTTACTTCCAAATCATGCCTGCATCAATGTTCTTAAGGATAGTAACAAACATGGCCATCTTAAAACCTCAACTGCCTCTCGGTCATAGAAATAGCATAAATAATTAAAATGAACAACGAAAATGATTAATCAGAAATGTGAGAACTTAACTGGAACACAAAATCTGGAATAGTTAATTGCTCACGGGGAACATATTTGAATAGTTGCAGAAGACGATCAAAGTATACCACCTTCTTCCACACCTAAAATCAGTATCGAAAATTTTCATAAGCTACGGAGAGAGATGAAGTTACTCAAAATTTAGTTTTGCTATTTATTTATTTTTTGGGAAGAGAATTGAGATCAGTCATACCACATTATCCACGAACATTTGCAATGCAAGAATTGCAGATTTCAGCCCAAAGGTTGAATGTAGAACATACATTGCCTACACAATGAAAGGAGAAATTAATTAACATCCAGATGGGTAATTGCACAGAAAATCATAGAACAGAGTATGGTGGTTGGAGGAAGAATATTGCACGGCATACATGCAAATTACGCTGGTGTTTTCGGCCAAGTATTTGCTGTAATTTCTTCATCCATCCAAGATCTGGTTGCCTGTTTACACAAATCAAAAATATTGAAATGAGCCAAACTTTATAACGTCTGCTAAGAAACTTTATACCAAGAGCATCTGCGGTAGCTTAAAATTTTAAAATTTAACTTGTAAATTTGCTTACAAGTAAATAAGTCTGTTTTAAAAATATTAAGTTTTTTGAATTTTATTTTAAAGTTGAAAGAAATAATCAAGTTACTAATTTGGCAGTAAGGAAGAGTTACTTTAAAAACCTTTTTAACTTTATGGAAATAGTAACATATCCAACCATGTTTGTAACAGAACATTATTTAAAGTAAATTCTACTTCTTTTTAAGCTAAGCCAAACATGCTATCATCTTTTAACACCCTAAACTGTGGAAAGTGAAAGTCACAAAACTTTATTTAGTGCCAGCCAGAACAGGCACAAAAATCCATCCATCTTTCTTTAAACTTAAAGCCATTTTCAGATTACACAAATGAATTAGAGAAAAAAATCTGATTTTTAGATCAAAGAACCAATAACCCAGTATAAGGAAAATGATGCCAAGAGCAAAAGATGGAGAGGAAAGTATACTCACAACTGTAATGATGCTGCGGAGTGGAAATAGACAATAGAATAAGGCTTCTGTATCAAGGGCTCAAACTCCTGAAAATGCAAGATTAAACATTATTATTTCCAGGAATTACACGAGTACAGTTTCAAGGAAAAATGAGAGCAAGGCCATGAAACATTAAAAAGCATAAGAAATTATGAAAATTTTATTGAGAACACTTGTAATTGTCAACCTTTACTACATACAGCACAAATCGCTCTAGATCAAGACATCTTAGCAGAAAATGTGCTCCTACAACAACCATCACTGGACGACCTTCACTGTCAACCCCACCTCGGTAGCTGAAACAGAAATAAGTTGTCCACTATAACTTTGGGAAATCAATACAGTTAACTCACTATTGCTGATTTATGAAAATCAAACAGAAATGAAGAAAATACTTTAAACTTTTGGTTGCCAAACTTTAAGTGCAAAAGATAATGCTTCTCTGAGCTTACTATGAAAAATCCACTCAATTTTAAAATCAAGGAACAGTTCCCCAACAGGCCAACTAAAGTGATTAAAATTCACACGTGTTGCAGATTTACATGGGCAGGGGGCCTCGTGAAGATTCCTAAAGTTAGGAAGAAAAGGAAAGCAACCTACAAGCTCCACAGGACTTTGCTAGACATATTTGAGTTTAGCCAGAACATTATAGTCTAAAGTAACAATAAGATATAGCACATAAAACAATCACATTCTCAGAACAAATAAGACCACATGAGTTCAAGATAGTTTCCTTAAAAAATTTCATATTAGCAAAATTGATGAAAACGGAAGAAAGGTATCATAACAATCGGTATCTAGTTTAACATTTCTATTGATTTCAATTTTAGCAAATTGTGCTCCATGATGGTTACAAAGCTGATGTCAGAGACTGCGGGAGTTGAAAAATATAAGTTTCAGAACGTATTGGCCTCAACACAAAGGAAAAATTAAGTGTATTGCATACTCACACTAACAGAGAAATATGTAGTTGGCTTACACAATTTTCATTTCAGCAATTTCAGAAAGATTAAGTGAATTCGCTTTAGCAAGATATCTAGAATGAAGCGAATATTCTTCAGCAGCAGATAAAGGATGGCCACCAAAGTCACCATATCCAAGCATTTTAGCAAAATTCAAACCATTTCGTGCCTGTGCAGCCTTTTCCCATTGTTCTTTGCGTCGCTGATCTGGATCTTTGATCAGGGACATAAATGCAGGATCCAGATATGAATCCAAGTATGATGAGTTCCTGTTAAATGAGAAAAAGAATAAGGTCATTCCAACTATCGGTGGATTTCATAAAACATACAAACAGAGAGAATCTTCTACACCAGTGCTATACAATTGACACTTGAACATGTGGAAACTTAATCACCAGCAAATTTTTCCTAGAAATAGATAAAACTATGCATTAGACATTGTAATGATATAAGAATGCAACACCAGATTGAATGAAGGGTCATGAACAAAGGAAACTTCAGTGTTTTTCTGATACAAAATATTAGTATTACCAAGACCCAGAGGAAATCCCTCTGAAGTTCAATACACACACGGGGGGAGAGAGAAATAAAAGATGGTTTCATGCAAACTCCATCAAGAGAAAGAGAGGAGGCTAGGTTGCATGTATATGGACACGTTAATTTAAATTCTTTAATATTGTAGATTTATATGTTCTATCTTTATGTTTATACTTTTTATCTTTTAATAAAATCAAATCTTTTCTTAGTTTTGATTCTTGTTATGTTTTAAATTGGATGAGTAGCTATTTATTCCATTAAAATAACTTTTAAACTATATATTACACTGTCAGGGAAGCAAAATTACATATACTACAGTTCTTGGGAGTGTTCGAGGAATCTAAGTGACCGATACACATGTGAGATGGACCTTTCACACCAGTAGGAGTGTCAGTGCATCATGGAGAGAGGACTATAAGATAAAAGCTCGGTATATTCAAACCCCATCAAGAAGTTTGTCTCCATGAACCCAGATATGATCTTTTTCGCATTCCACTAAAAATTCTTTCTCGTATCAACCTCAACATAGTGGCAATCTCGAATAAGGTAGTTTCAATTATGCCAAACTAGTCATTTCTCATATACAAAAGATGATAATATGCTGATGAGCAATAAATGAAGAGGCCCATTAAATATCTTTCGGTATCTGAAAGACCGGGAGAATCATTTAGTACTGTACAGAGTAGGACAAATGAAAATGTTCTATCCAGTGCCACGCAATCCCATTTTTGATTCATCTTTCTTGATGCCAGATCACGGACAAATTTGGAACAAAGCCGTATGTGAAGAGTTTCACAAATGGATTGGGGCAGGACCACAGGGTTAAATGAGCACATTCAGCTAACCCCAAAGAATTTTGAACTAAAACTTACTTTTGCATTGCTCAGACCTATTAATGATACAAAATAAAGAGGTAGGACAGGAATTTTAAGTCACTAACCGTCTCGTCAACCCAACATCATTGACAGGAATAATATCACTGGCTGGACGATCAGCAGAGGCTTGAGACTTCAGGCCAGTCTTCTTTACATTGGGCAATGGCTTTATTCTGATTTTCCGTTCATCTATAACTGTCTCACCATTTTCATCTCCAACATCTGCAGGAAGTTTTGAAATAGCCACCTCCTCCTCAAGTTTATCCCGAGGAAAGTAAAGTGGAAGCAGTCTATATAGGGAAGTAATAAATGATTGTCCAACTCAAAACATAAAAATTATTTTCTTCATAAATAAAACAAAGAAATCTCAAAACAATAAACATTTTACGAGTTATATGTAACATATGCATCCCCAGTCTAGTCAGTTCACATACCTTTTATATATCTCTGTATCAGATGCTGTTTCGATACAAAAAACAACTGCTTGGATTTTATCTTTCAGTTTCTCGAGTAAACGTCTCACAGTTCCTAACAAAGCAAATAAAAGTTAGTTTAAGGTAAGGGAAAAAAATGGGAAATCATCACAAGCATGGCTGAAAACATGAATTAGACCTAAAAGACATCCAGAAAATTTTATAACTTATTGTAAGTGACAAAGCTTTATGCAGGTAGATAGGGGGATCTATTCAGATACAAAAAGTGAATTATTACTTTAAGAAAGTAGAAATCAATTAAGAAATCAAGAATACCAATTGAATACACAAATAAAAAAAAAGTTCTCACTTATTGCCACATGAGCAGCGGGTTCTCGAGGATAATTTTTGGCTTCTGTGTATATACAGCCCATTGCAATGCTGCATTCATATTGACAAGAGTGTTGATTCAATATTTTTACAGATTGACATGGAAAGAAGATAAACATATAAATGGATATAATGCATCAATTAAACCACCTCTGCAGACCATTTTCAATGAGAAGTTCGAGGCAAGACCGATAGCAGTGGCTCAGAGCATTCTCTGCAGCAGTATGATATTTTACCGCATACTTAGGACCAACAGTATGTACAACCCTCCTGCAAATCACAAGAAATACAAGTATGGATTTAAATGTTATAGACTACGTAATGATAAAATTGCTTTGTGTCGTCACACTCCTTGAAGGCAAGGTAAATTAACTAGGGAATAAAATCCGCTCCAGAAAGAAAGAAGTTAATACGTCTTTTTAAAACTTTTATCCAACTTGATCCAAGTTTTTCAAAGCTTGAAGCTTTAAATGACATTAGTGGTAAAGCTGCCACATTCCAAACCAAGAATATAAAACTTAGTAATGCAGGGTCCAAAGTAAAATTTCATATATGATACCTAGATTATATGTTATTAAACAAACAGAAATTAAGGGCAAAAGGTTACAAGTTCAAGCTCTCTACACATTGATCTCAAAAATCTCAATTGCTACATACTTTGATAACTGATGACATAAATATTTTTATGAAAGTGAATAGAGGTGTATTGCCAGTTTCTTTTCCTCACTGAATCCCACATGGATGTAACTAGCAAGAAGGATATTCTTTGTTTCTACATCACAAAAACACTGAAGTACCACTAAAAACTTTTACATACCATGATAAACATTTGCTAAATATATTCACGTGGCTCAATATCGAACTAACATAAATAGTGAAATGCAGCATTATACAGGTTTCTCCAAGACATAATATAAATGATCAACTATAACCTTAATAATTGAAATAATCATTCTTCATCAGAATATGTATAATATATATTAGTATATTATCATTGAAAATATTCAACATGTATTTATTGGTTCTTAAAACACAAGTAATGGAGCAAACAAGGATAGTCATGGGCATAACACTTAACAAACCAACTGATCTACACACCTTGAAGGAAGGTCATACGCGTTTGTAACTTTTGCCATCCCTGTTCGGCAGCCACCCTGTAAAGGAGAAGCATACATTCTGCCTCAGTTCAGATTTGGAGATAACTTCCAATGAAGCCTTTTGTTTTAAGGAGTGAAATGGCAGGTCAAAATTCTTCAAGTTACCGCAGTATTGTAAAATGTAGTCACATGATTTCCAAAAAAAAATGAATATTACTAGTAGTTTTAAAAATTATTACACGCATTCAGCATACCAATGGTGCACAACTTAAATGTGAGCATGTCTAAGTAGCTTACTAATGTAGCACATTCTTCTGCCAGACCAGGTCCAGCTGCAGCATGCAAACCAGGACTGCTGTGCACTTCGTCTAAGTTCTGTCACAAAAATATGTAATAATCAGGAGAAGTAGCCATCTCCAAAACATCTGGTTTGAAGCAATCAAATGTTGGGCAGTAGAAAAATCTCAAACACCCACTTGGATAAAATGAAAATGGCTTCAGAACTAAAGTGCATTTAACAGGATCGCATGATTTAGACTAAAATTTGCAAAATTAAGATTTCATTGGAATAAGAAAACAGGCATTGCGTGATCCAGGCCAAAAAATGATTAAATCAAGCTTACAAGCAATTTCAGAAAGGAAGGGCATTTGATTTCATGGAAAAACCAACCAGCTCATGATAATCTGTCAAAATCAGATAGCATGCATCGACAAATCCCTCTCTTGAACACTAGAAGAACAAGCATTCTAGAACCTTTTCCAAATCCGATGCAATAATAACGCATACATTCAAGAAGCAAAAACTAAATTTTGAAGCCCCTATGCACAAAACTTAACTACTTCTGGCCAAGTGAGAGTTAATGAACATTAAGATCACAGACCAGTGAAGTGCAGAGTTATACTGACTCTGAATTAGCATAAATAGGATTGATCCTACAGCTGCACCAGTCAGTAAAGTGCAGAATTCGTTTTCTTGTATATTTGATTCACCAGTAAACGATTATTGGTGGTGAAGACTGAATGGTGTCAAAAAAGACTGAAAGAGTTTTATGGGGAAATAGAAATTAGAAAATGATGTGTAACGTGTTTGTCCGGTTCCACAAAGTGCCACCCGACATGGTCCATGCACGATTTGGCACATATTGTACCATACGTACTGGTACCGGCATTCAACTAAAGTACCTCTTAAGGAAGGTCTTGGTTCAAATCGTTTGGAAATGAAATAAATCCACTTTGGGGCCCAACCCCCAGTGGACAATATGCATGGTGTAATACAGGCTGAATCCCATATGGACCATTTTGGGGCCTGGGGCTAAATCCATTGGTCCATAGTCGGGAGATGTATTGTTACACAGGAGTTAGTAAATACATTTATGACCCGTCAGCCAAACAATATCAGGACAAGAACCGCACAAAAACTTGCATTTTAATAAATAAAAGGTCAATCCAATAATCTCACTGGTTCTCACAAACATGTGTATTAAAATATAGCATGGAATCGTGATCCATCTAAAACAAAGCTACAAGAACATGCATGAATGACATAAACATGCAAATGGTCCCATTAAGAAAGTGTAGGCATCCAAAATGAATCATCACGATAAATGCACTCATGCTGTAAATATGACCTGGTCAAAATAACTGCTCACCTCATTTGTCGAATTAACTACAGCATCCACCTCGAGATTCCACGGATTTCCCCTCCAAAGATATATCTTCGAGTTAATTTCGTGATTCACGGGAAATCTAGATACCATCCCATTCCCACTACTCCCTCCCTCAGAAACAGATGCCAATGGGTCTGGAAAATGTGAATTTGGGAATGCAGGATCTTCTTTCTCGTACAAGTATCTATACTCTGCATCACTCCAACGTGGAACTTGATTAAGTGTCACAATGGAATCTTCATTGTCTGTTGGTAATCCACCTCGGGTAGTGGTTGCAGCCCCAGGCCGATGCATATTTACGACTCCAGATTCAAATCTTCACCAACTTGCCTCTTCAGCGAACAATACATATACAGTATACCTTCTTACCCCAGCTATCACCAAATTCGGAGAAACACCTTAAAATGTCAGTTTCAACAATACATAAAACTTAAAAATCCCAGCACTAAACAGAAATTTAGATACAAAACATTAGTCTCAGTTAACATTAGAATTGTCACTAAACTGTAAATATTCACCTAAATCGAAATTCTTGATCAATGGAGGAACAATATCACCCTTTGTGTTCAATAAGACCCCAAAGTGGATGATAGACTCATTCCATACTTAGAAATAAATCAAAAGCTTTCAATGAACAAAGGCGTTAATTTTCAATCAAACGATATCTTTACATAACTAGCTCAAAAGGTCTTTCTCAATTGCAGCTGAATCGGCATAACTTTAAACAAAATTTAAGTACTCAAAAGTTTTTGACATTTTGTATCGTTTCGAGCAACAGCAATCAGAGCATAAACAAAACTCATCAAAAATCCAAACTTTCCAGGATTAACATAACCAATTAAACAATAAAACATACAAAATCATATACGAATGGATGTAGATATATACAAATAAAAAATAAAAAAAATGCTTACATAAATGAACGAAATTTATTGAAATTCGACCAAAAAATTTCATTTGTTAGCATGCATATAAAGCAAATACATCTCTTTACATACGGATTAATACATATACGTTCTTAATGTGCAAAATACCCGAGAGTATAATAGAGATTTGGTGAAGAAGCGTGAAGAGTTTGAGAGGGGGAGAGAAGAGAATGATTTCAATAATTGATGATAGACGGGTGTGCTTCGGTGGAATTTCTAATTATTTCCCTCCCTCTATTCTTTGTAGGACCAAGGCTTGTGAGTCGAGTTGACTAGTTGAGGTGTCAAGAATATCCTTCCATTTCAAATTTTAGTAAATTTTAATTAAAATTGATGAAATATATAATTAAAAGACATTAATTCAAAGAATAATATGTTAATTATTAATTTTAACTTAAATTTTAATCAATTTTTTTTAATTGAATCGAATATGGATTAAGTGTATTTTAATCATGCTTCTCTCTCTCTCTCTCTCTCTCTCTCTCTCTCTCTCTTAGTTTCTTCTTTCCTTTTTAACATCCTTTTCAGTATTTTTAGTTAATTGAAATTAGGCTCTGTTCAATTTTGGGAATAAAATATCCCTATAACAAGATAAAGGAACTAAGGGAATTGGTAAGCTTATCCTCAAAATACACTTGAAAAGTGATTTTAGATGTTTTCCCAAACTATTATTAATATAGTCAACGGTCTAATATTCAAATGTGATACATAAGTAGATAAATGTTATAAACTAAAAAGAAGATAATAGAATGGAGAGAAGTCAATCGTAATTTTATATTTATAGGAAATGATTAGAGATGCAATAGTAATAATTTTTAGAGTTGCGGAGGGTACAATTGTCATTCAGTAACAAATTTACCATTTACAACACTCCATTTGAATGACACTTTACAAAATATATGTTTCATTAAAATATTGTCAAAAAAATTCAGTTGGATAAAATTTAAATCAAAGGAAAAAAGAATACAGCTGCACCCTTGATTTCAATTTTTGAATCAATTAATCATTGCCTTGTATGTCAATGTCTTTAAATAACACCGTTTTCATGCAAGATATTTATCAACATTTGATAACTGTAGTAACATGATGATTCAAAAAAATAGATCTTGTTGATCTCTTAGGGAGTCATACATATAAAAGTATTATTTTGAGGATAACATACAGACATTCATTACACAAAGAATACATTTCGTTAAAACCTCATTAGGAAAAACTCTTTGAGAAAAGTTTTAATAAGAGAAAATAGTACATTATTCTTTTGAATACTCTATAAAAGTCGTTTCGTTAAAAACCTTGTTAGAAAAATCTAATAGAACAAAACATTGATCAAGGAAAAAAAGTACAACAAGTATTCATTCCCCCACGATGATATCACTTGAATTATGTTTGGGCATATTAAATCTTTCAGGAATAACATTAATCGTCATGCCATATATGAACGTGTGATATCATCCACCACGAAATTCCTTATGTTGAGGTCGTTCATTGCATATTACGACTTTATTTTTTTTATTTCCTTTTCAAATAAGTGTACACAACAATTCTCAAGTTTTTATAATAAATTCAAATTTGATAAGACTGCGTCATTTTATTTGGCCAATTATATCTTCGATTGATATATTTCAAAAAATATATTTCAACATCCTTGATATTTATAATATGAATCGGTACATTATGTACAAAAATATTGTTAACAACCTTTTATTTTCGATTCTGATTTTTCCGTAACGACATAACCTATTGAAATATCTAGATATCATTATTTCAGGTACCCAAACTTTTTGTGGAGTTTTAAAAATTGTTATGTCTAAATACTCATCAAAAGTATGTGAATCCTCAATGAGATTATATTTGCTAATTGCTCAATTTTTTGTTTAGAGATTTTTATTTTAGAATCGATTATCATCACATTTCAACGTGCCATAAGTATATCAAATATAATATTAACTAATTGTCTTCTAGGATATTAATTCGAGTTGAATCATTTAAAACTGGTGTATGAGATGTTGTTGATCTCTTTGATAACATTTAAGTGAATCATCATTTGAACTTTTAATTCGAATTATCTTTTGCGAAGATTTTGATAATAATACATTTGTACATTTTTTTCAGTTTCTTAATTCCTCCTGCTAATGCTAAAAGAATTGTCCAATCAAATTGTCAATCAACAAATTACGTTATAAAATATCACCAATTTGAGATAAAAGTTCAAATTACGCATTTATTCTCAGCATTCTTTACTTATCATCTTAGTTCATTGTAATGGATCACAATTATATGTATGAACGCGTCCAATTAATTTAATGTTGCATGATGCGTAGTAACATTTCATAAACAGAAATTAAAAGTACTTTGTTTTCAATTAAATTAATTGGAGGCGTTTAACAAACAATAATGTTAAACCATTTATCGATAACCTAACTAACATTTATAAAAGAGGTCGAGATTTATGACTACTAATATTAACAAGGAACCGTCTTGATTGTGAGAACGATAATGTTGGCATGATGCGTAATGATTTCCCCTAAATAGAAATTGGAAGTAATTTGTTCTCAATTAAATTAATTGGAGGCGTTTAAAAAACAATAATGTTAAACCATTTATCGACGTCTCGACTAATGCTTATCAAAAAATTGAGATTTATGTTCACTAAACATTAACGAGAAACATTTTGGTTGTATAATCTGAAAATTATGCTCATAATTTGAGCAATAATTTCACAAACTTTAGATTGTGAACAACATGCAATCATCTAGTATTTGTATTATTAGAATCAAATAAAATCAAATAAAATTTTTGGTTTATTATAAGATATAATTCAATTGTTTTAACTTATTAAATATTATATAATCACATAAAAATCAATGTCCACACGACATGAATTGTATGTTTTCTCTAAGGGATAAACACAAATTCATAAATTACACGTATAATATCTTTTTTAAAATATGTGCTATTTCGAGACCACATTGTATTTTACTATTACTTTTTCAAGAGTAATATGTCAATATTTTTTAAAACATTGGAAATTATATTTCATACTCTTCAAAAGCAAATAATATTCTTCTCGAGTATAAATAAAAAAAATTATTTTTCTTTAAAATTGCAATCAATATTGAATTGTTTAATATGAAATATCAATTATAATGTTGTTCTACTTCAAGAACAATAACAAACTATTATTTAGGAATATAAATATTAGCTCTTAAGGATTGTATAGTATTTATAGAGTTGTGCTTCTTCGGAATCAACAATAATTAAAAATGAATTCAATAATTAATATTTTATTATTAAACATAAAAAATGATAAAAAAACATTCAATTACACATCACAATGATAATATTAATTAATTTATAAATACATGTTAAATATTGACTTGAATTAATTGAGTGGAAAAGAAAGAGGAAAAAAAATAAAGATGGATGATGTGTATCTCAAAAATTCATTTCACAAATTCCATGGCTCCAGAAACCAATTCACGTGGTTATGTAACTTGCTGTTCAACACAATGGGTAGAAAGAAATCATCAACTGGCGGAACAATCAGTACATAACTCGCTTTCAGCGGCAAGGTGGGGGTTCGAATCCTGGTGGGAACCTGCGGCCAGATTTATTTGGTATGGAGCAATCATTTTAAAGGATGATCCTTTGTGCGCAGAAGTATATAATTGGTGAAGGGAACCTGAGAACCAGTTGAGGCATATCCTGCGATTTACCTCCTTCAAGGTTCTAGGGCCAAGGATCTTGGAGGTACATGATTTAGTCTGACAAAATTGAGACACTTGAGTATATATAAAAAAATTATCAATTGACATGAATTAAAAGTTGTACACGTAATGATTACGGTGGCAAATAGAAAAAGGAATTAGAAAGCATATGTGCTATGCACACAAGTTTATACAAAAATTCATTGCCGCTACGGGGGACAAGAAGCTTATTATACATGTATCCGTATAAGCAATATATATATAAAATTTCACGTATTACCAAATTAATTTTGATATACATAATTATGCTTAAAAAAATTCACGTCACCAAATTAATTTTAACACGTGATTATGCTTAAAAAAAGTACTACTTTCACTAGACTTTTGGATAATTAAGCTTTCGTGATGATAACGTATTATAAATTAGAGAGAAAATAGAAGAGAATAAATAGAAGATAAGAAACACGAATGCATTATAATGAAAATCAAAGTCCCGTATTAATAAAAGGATTAAGGATATAATGGTAATAATTCATAGAATTGTAGGGACACAATTGTCATTCATTAATAAACTTACTATTTACTAATGTTAAGTCTATGTTTGGCTCTTTGTTTATACATACTCGTAAATACTTTTGATCAAATTACTTTTTATCCACACATCTAATAAAGGTAAAATACATTTGTTTACCTTGCCAAACGTACTCGTAATTTGCAGTTTGTAGGGTTGTAGCTTTAATGTTTCTGGATTTTCAACTCATGATTGTAAATTTAGCTCGTTGCCATTATGCGTCACATAAATCTTAATGATATTATAGAATGGACCGAGAATGCAGTAATAGGTGATGCACTATTTAGAGGGTTGATGACAGGGTTGGGTCGGACAAGCCTTTAGCGAGGTGACATATCATAGTTCTTTGGCAAAACAGAACAATTTAATCATTACCCTCCTAAAATACTCCAGAATCCCCCAGTCCTAATCTTTTCTCAATCCCCTCGTAACTCACATATTCCTCCATTCCCTGCACCCACTAACCACTGCACCTCAAAACCAATTCAATCCATACCATAGAAAACACAATTAACGACTTGTGATGTCAAAGAAAAAATGGGTAGATAAAGGACATAGTTCGCAAATAGCATAATAAAATAGTCAATAGAGCCTACAAAACTGATACAAATCTATATCAAAGAAAAATGGGGTAGATAAAGGATATAGTTCGCAAATAGCATAATAAAATAGTCGATAGAGCCTACAAAACTGATACAAATCTGTTTGACCAAGATACTGAATGCAAAATAATACTACTCACATGACGTGAAATTCTCCACAAAGTCAAAAGACAACTTTGCGCGAGATCAAACCTGCATTTCTGTAAAGAAAGAAAAAAAAAAAGTAAATGATTCTGAGAAATGGGATCTCAGGCACCCCTGGACATCTTCACTTTTCTTCACCCTGCAAATTCCTGCCAGATCAAACTCCCTGACTTGGCACCATAGCACCTGTACACACCACAGCAAGCTATGATTAAAATAAGTTCTGGTCCTTATAAGCAGGAACCTGGACCTGCAAAACTCATTACACGCATGAGATCCATAACATATTCCAGAAACAAACCAAAGATAAGTGAAAGCACACTAGCCTGGATATGTGGTGGTTACATGATACCTGACTGCGTACAAAATCACACAAGCAGATGTAAGAAAAACATTTTAGGCCTATGTCGTAACTTATGTTTATAACACAAGTTTGCTTATATGTAGATATGGTTAATGGGGTCGTGCAGACCACTACTGATATCGTGTCAAGAGGAAAGTTAAATTGGCCAGTTATATGCTACTAAAAAGACGTACTATATTTACAGTTAACAAGGGAACTAAAGGAAGACTTCCTGAGACCATTGCCATCTACAGGGTTACCAAACATAGATATAATCAAGGAAAAAGTATACCATGTCACCAAGAATTCTAAATCCAGTGTGTCACACATTCTTCTAAATTTGGTGATGAAAATATCTTGCAACCATCCAAATTAAAAAGATTCGGAAACACAAAACATTTCGAATTCTTTGTGCAGAATAATTAACGGTAAGATAAATTCTAGACACGACATAACTACAGGAATGGGACTTGGTGGTTATCAGCTTTCGGATCAATGTTAAGAGACTCCACTTGTGAGAATGACAAGATGTCTGATAAAGCAAGGTATAAGGAGGGGTAAACCAACATTTACATGGTGGTGTCGTAATTGATAAAGAAGTAGTTGCTTTAGATCTTTCAGAAGATCTAGCAATAAACAAAGCAGAATGGCCAAAAAAGATTCAAGAAGCTGACTCCATATTTACCGAGAACAAGGTTTTTTGTTGTTCAGTAAGACACAAGGTAAACTATTATAAATGGCAATGAAGCATCTTAAAAATGAAAGGAGGAAATAAATCTCTAAGGCAAATCCTGAAGTGCAAGAGCAAGGTAGTTATGCAACATTAACAGAACTCTGTTATCTCAAGCAAACCGTTTAAGATGCCAACCTGAACCTATGTTCTCCATATAAAAGTATCATGTTTGGGAGTGCTTAAATTAAATTTAAGTGATTATAAGTTGTAGTCCTATGAAATATGGAAATAATGTTGACATTAGATGTGAGTACTATGAAATGCATTGATAAAAAATATATTTAACCAATTGAAATTATAATTTAAGCTTTGCAAAACACGGATTAATGGTCAATTGCCATTGGATACGAATGTTGTGGCTTAGGACAGAAGATTGGAAAAATAGTGCAAGGGGTGGACAAATTGGTTACAAAATTTGAGTACCTATAAATGTACAAGTTAGAGTGGCGTATTGAATCTCAGGAAAAAATGACTAGTAAAGAGAAGTTCTAAAGCATGCCACGCACCCAAGCAGACAGAACATGTCATAAAGGAGTCAGAAAAACATAAAAGGGCAGAATTTTTTTTTCTCATATTCCATATGACAGAATTGTAAACCTGCACACCACCTGCACAGTGGAAAATGCGCAGTGAGCCAGATTCATAGGATAGGTGGGCCTTCCTCAAAAGAGAACTCGCTCATTAAGAAGAAAATCAAAATGTTGTTTCAAGAGATGGAGAACAAACCAGAGATGATATCATCAATACACATATCCACTCTGCTGTGGTGGCTCCTCGCTATTGTCCTGATCTCTGTCATGCATGTACCCATTATTGCCTTTCTCGTTTTTATCATCGATGACACCAGTATTGTGATTGTTAGAACGTTCTGCCTCTTCCCTCTCCCGATTCCATTGCTCAATTTTGGCTCGCCTCTCTTCACTTCCTTCCCTAACAGGACTATGATACCTCTTGCGACCTGGGCTCCTGCTCCTACCCCTCCTACGATCTCTCTCTCTCTCCCTCCTTTTAGTTTCTTCTTTCCTTTTTAACTTCCTTTTCAGTATTTTTAGTTAATTGAAATTAGGCTCTGTTCAATTTTGGGAATAAAATATCCCTATAACAAGATAAAGGAACCAAGGGAATTGGTAAGCTTATCCTCAAAATACACTTGAAAAGTGATTTTAGATGTTTTCCCAAACTATTATTAATATAGTCAACGGTCTAATATTCAAATGTGATACATAAGTAGATGAATGTTATAAACTAAAAAGAAGATAATAGAATGGAGAGAAGCCGTAATTTCATATTTATAGGAAATAATTAGAGATACAATAATAATAATTTTTAGGGTTGTGGAGGGGCGAGGTACAATTGTCATTCAATAACAAATTTACCATTTACAATACTACCCCATGAATGACACTTTACAAAATATATGTCTCATTAAAACATTGTTAAAAAAATCCAGTAGGATAAAATTTAATCAATGGAAAAAGAATACACATGCTTCCCTGATTTTAATTTTTGTATCAATTAATCACTGTCTTGTATGTCAATGTCTTTAAGTAACACCGTTCTCATGCAAGATATTTATCAACATTTCATCCACCACGAAATTCCTTATGTTGAGGTCGTTCATTGCATATTACGATTTTATTTTTCTTATTTCCCTTTCAAATAAGTGTACACAACAAATCTCAAGTTTTTATAATAAATTCAAATTTGATAAGATTGCGTCATTTTATTTGGCTAACTATATCTTCGATTGATATATTTCAACATCCTTGATATTCATAATATAAAGCGGTACATTACGTACAAAAATATTGTTGACGGCCTTTTATTTTCGATTCTATTTTTTCCGTAACGACATAACCTATTGAGATATCTCAATTTTCATTATTTCAGGTACCCGAACTTTTTGTGGAGTTTTAAAACTTGTTATGTCTAAATACTCATCAAATATCAATGAGGCTATCCTTGCCAATTGCTCCATTTTTTGTTTGTAGATTTTTCATATTAGAATCAAATATCATCACATTTCGACGTGCCATAAATATATCAAATATAATATTAAATTATTGTCTTCTAGGATATTAATTCGAGTTGAATCATTTAAAGTTGGTGTATGAGATGTTGTTGATCTCTTTAATCAATAAATGCATCTAAGTGAATCATCATTCGAACTTTTGATTCGAATGATCTTTTGCGAAAATTTTGATAATAATACATTTGTACATTATTTTCAGTTTCTTAATTCCTCGTGCTAATGCTAAAAGAATTGTCCAATCAAATTGACAATCAACAAATTACGTTATAAAATATCACCAATTTGGCATAAAAGTTCAAATTACGTATTTATTCTCAACATTCTTTACTTATCATCTCAGTTCATTGTAGTGGATCACAATTATATATATGAACGCGTCCAATTAATTTAATGTTGCATGATGAGTAATAACATTTCATAAACAGAAATTGGAAGTACGTTGTTCTCAATTAAATTAATTGGAGGCGTTTAATAAACAATAATGTTAAATCATTTATCGACGTCTCGACTAATGCTTATCAAAAGATTGAGATTTGTGTTTACTAACATTAACGAGAAACATCGTTTTTGCTGTATAATCTGAAAATTATGCTCATAATTTGAGCAATAATTTTACAAACTTTAGATTGTGAACAACACGCAATCATCTAATATTTGTATTATTAGATATAAATAATATATAGATGGTCAATGCGGAGGATAATGGGGACCCATTTATCATCCTGATTAATTTTCATAAATTTAGGAAATTCGGTCCCTATTTGAGCTAGTGATGTTTAATAATAATTTGAATTTTTAATTTCACATCATTATTGATTCAGTGATGACTCAACTATTCATGCTTAACAATAAAATCAAATTAAATTTCTGATTTATTATAAGATATAATTCAATTGTTTATTAATTATTATATAATCATATAAAAATTAATGTCCACACGACATGAATTGTATGTTTTCTCTAAAGGATAAACACAAATTCATAAATTACACGTATGCTATATTTTTCAAAATATGTGCTATTTCAAGACCACATTTTATTTTACTATTACTTGTTCAAAAGTAATATGTCAATATTTTTCTAAAATATTGAAAATTACAATTCATACTCTTCAGGAGCAAATAATATTATTCTCGAATATAAACAAACCAAAAAAAATATTTTTCTTCAAAATTGCAATCAATATTGAATTGTTTAATCTGAAATATCAATTATAATGTTGTGTTACTTCAGGAACAATAACAAACTATTATTTAGGAATATTAGCTCTTCAGGGACTGTGTAGTACGGTTCCATTCTCCTGCGCGCCTCGCACAGGAGATGGAGATAAGCTTGACAAGACAAAGCCTCAATTCACATGCAAAGGCCTGCTCATAATGTTGTCAGCCGCAATTCTCGCGGCTGACTACATTGTTTAATTATTTTTTTTGTTTTTTCTATAATTCTTTATTTTTTGGTCTTTCAATTGTTTTGTTTAGTATTTTTTATATTTTGATCTTTTTGTAATGTATTATTTTTATCTTTTATTTTGCATTAATAATTTTAATATACATATATTACATTTTTTTGATATTAATAATAACACCGCAAATTTCATATGATATTTGTACTAACATTGCAACACATTTAGACAAAACAAAATAGACATTGCAACATATTTAATTCAAACTACGTCGAACGAGTACAACAATAAGTGGTTTAATGGTCATTATTATCGTCAAACCCATGGAATGCACCATAATCACTGCTACCAATACCAGTGTACCTATCTTCCTGAGTATTGTCCCAAAAGTACTGTGGATGATACGGTTCGTCCACAGCTGACTCCTAAAGGTGTGGAAAAATAGATTTAAATATAAGCATAGTAGAAAATAAAACAAAATAATGGCAACAGTTATTAGTTATCGATAAACTAACCTCGACTGTAATGTCGGACAAGTTCTTTTGTCATGTCCACGCGATCACAAACACGACAATTTCTCTTCGACTGAGACATGACTATATCTTTGGATGACTTCAATCTCTTCTCGCACCCTTTTGTCCTAACCGGAGTAGGATCAACCACGAGTTGGGCACCTTTGCTGCTCTTGCTGATAATCCTACTCGTTCTCACATCTCCTCCATTATTCATAGCTTTTACCTGTATTTTCAAGTTCTAAAATCCATCCATTATTAACGCCGTACGAGCATCTGTCAAAGCACCTTCGTCCACCAACTCTGCTGCCGTGTGTGCCAGCATCCCATGTCAAGAAATCAAAGATTGACCACCTATTGAGGTCGTCGTTGGTTCGAAGACTGGAGTTGCTTTTGCATTTTGCGTCCACTGACCTACAATGTACTGATCTGGTAACAACATGACTTGTTTCCTAAGCATAAATCCGAGCATGTGACGACATGGATATCCTTCAAACTCAAATGTTTGCAGCTACATACTATGAAGTCAATGGCCTTGTAGTAGGTCAGCTCACATTGGTGATGATATGTTTTTCCGATATCAAAACGCGTTACAATATACATTTTGACACCCTCGTATGCTAATTTCCTTGAGGAAACATAGTAGCTACTCTGAGTTAATTCCTCTTGGAACAACATGAAAATTGTCTTTGTATAAATACGTGTCATTTGAGTTTCCATGGTAAATGTTGTTATCGTACGAAGCACCTCGTTCAAGTCAGTATGGTTGGCAACCAATTCGTTATGTCGCTGGTGAGCCATAGCACTGTGAAACTGTGTGATAAAATCCATTAATGTATCCGTCTTATTGACATATCTTTTGAAGAACACATGGTTGCTTTCTGACCGTTGACTGCTTTACATCCCAACAGAGAATATATGCTTCACGTGTGCAAGTACCCAACGACTTCGTATTTCATACATGTTGGCAAGCCACTAATTATCACCAAGATCAGTAGTTTCCATCACATCAGCCCAACGAGATTCAAACTCCTCTGGGGACTCCGACTGCTTAATGATACTCACCAGGCCGTGGTATAGTTCCTTGTACAGCACGAGACTCATCTTCTCTGAGAAATTGTTTATAATATGCCACAGACAAAACTTATGCATTGTGTTAGGAAAAACCTCACCAACCGCTC
Organism: Fraxinus quadrangulata; assembly: GCA_903798255.1. Lineage (NCBI taxonomy): Eukaryota > Viridiplantae > Streptophyta > Magnoliopsida > Lamiales > Oleaceae > Fraxinus > Fraxinus quadrangulata. The sequence goes on from CAIGRB010149776.1 coordinate 175,916, forward strand.
TAGCAATGGCAGCGTCTTGATCAGTAATAATCACCCCGAGGGCCCGTTGGGTGGGCATTGCTTCGACGAACTTCAAAAACAACCAAATAAATGAATTGATCTTTTCATCACTCAATAAGCCACATCCGAAAAAGTGATTTACTCCAACGAATGGTGCCAACACCATCGAATACTTGTTTATGTTATATATTGTGTCGAAAATGACAACATCTCCGAAGTAAACACAAGAACTCATGGACTCTGCATCAGCCCAGAAACAACGAGTGAACACACCATCCTCGTCAGTCTCATAGGCGTAGTAAAAGCTAGGACTCCTTCTTTTTTCCAACTCGAAATGCGCAATCAATGTTTCTGCATCGCGTCCAATGGCTTCTCATCGCCTATCTCGTCGATGGTTCCTGATATCTTGTTCATTACAGCCCAATGAAGAAGGTCCACCAAGATCTATCTCCATAAGTCTGATATATTGATAGTTAGGAATATTTGCCTGTGAAAATTGGTTAACAAGCGCTTTTTTGGTTGCAGAAACATGTCGATGTGAGCGTAGTAGGTGGGTTTTGCTTGGGGTAGATAGTGCATGATTGTGCCCCTCGACAAAATGGCCTACAACCCACATAGAAGTTGTATGATGTTTTACAACTGTTAACTTTGTGTCACATCCACAACGTGAGTTCCCACACTTTTGTTCACCAGAACAGGCCACCAAATTTTTGAATTACATCTGGTACGACTCATCTTTTTGACCCTGTTTAAAGCAAACATACGACTTCCAGACAATCTCATTTGTCTGTGGATTCTTTCAACTACTACCAATACATATGCTAAAATCAGTCAATTTCGCATACTCATTGTAAAAATTATACACATTATCAAGCGTTTGAAATTCTTGCCCGAATATCGAAATCGCATCAACATTTACTTGTGAAATAAATACATTGTTATCCCCTTCCATTCCTAAAAATTAATATGAATGAAATAATTTAAACATTGACATGTTTAAAACTACTGTAAATGTAACAAAACTAAAATTAAAACCATGTTATGAAATTAAACAAATTAGAAATGTAAATTTATATATATAACACAACACATTTAAGAAAGAATAAGAGAAAAAGGCTTACCAAAAAATTCAACAGAAAGATATAAACAAGCCTCAAAAAATAACTGGAGTGTTCGAAGTGTGTTTTCTTTTTTAACTTGAGTTGTTTTATAAGCAAAGAATTATAGAAAAAAAAATAATAAATAAATAAATAAAATAAAATAATGTTATCAGCCGCGAGAGGCTGACAACATTATTTATTCAAGGCTGGCAAGCATTTGCATGTGAATTGAGGCTTTGCCTCGCCAAAGCTTATTTCCATCTCCTGTGCGCAGAAAAATGAAATCGCTGTGTAGTATTTATAGAGTCGTGCTTCTTCGAAATCAACAATAATTAAAAATGAATTCAATAATTAATATTTTATTATTAAACATCGATAATAAAACATTCAATTACACATCACAATGATAATATTAATTAATTTATAAATATATGTTAAATATTGACTTTAATTAATTGATTGGAAAAGAAAGAGGAAAAAAATAAAGATGGATTATGTGTATCTCAAAAATTCATTTCACGGATTACCAAATTAATTTTGATATACATAATGATAATTATGCTTTAAAAAATTCACATATCACCAAATTAATTTTGATATACATAATTATAATTATGCTTAAAAAAACTTATATGTCACCAAATTATTTTTGACACACGTTATATGCTTAAAAAAACCTACTACTTTCACTAGACTTTTGGATAATTAAGCTTTCGTTTTGATAACGTATTATATATTAGAGAGAAAATGAGAATAAATAGAAGATAAGAAAGATGAATGCATTATAATGAAAATCAAAGTCCCATATTAATAAAATGATTAGGGGTGCAATGACAATAATTTATAGGGTTATAGGAAAACAATTGTCATTCACTAATAAACTTACCATTTACAACAATAATATTTTTTTTTCATATGTTTAATTATACAATGACATTCACGATTTACTAGTGTTAAGCCTATGTTTGGCTCATTGTTTATACATACTCATAAATACTTTTGATCAAATTATTTTTTATCCACACGTCTAATAAGAGTAAAATACATTTCTTCACCTTTCAATCATCGAAGTTTTTAAGCACCTTGCCAAACGTACTCGTAATTTGCAGTTTGTAGGTTTGTAGCTTTAATGTTTCTGGATTTTCAACTCATGATTGTAAATTTAGCTCCTTGCCATCATGCGTCACATAAATCTTAATGATATTATAGAATGGACCGAGAATGCAGTAATAGTGTAATAGAAAGTGCACTATTTAGAGGGTTGATGACATAGGGTTGGGTCGGACAAGCCTTTGGCGAGGTGACAAATCTTAGATCTTTGGCAAAACAGAACTAGTATGTTATTGGCCTTGAGGGTAGTTGAAAAATTATACCTTAATGTACAAGAATTAAGCTGATTGTCAAAAGAAATTTGCCCACTTGGTTGACCTATACTCAATGCGCATGGAACCCATGTAGAACTCACGTGAATAAAAAAATGCAATTGTACATGGGGAATCCCTGTACAAGTGGAATTACCCTCCTGAAATACTCCAGAATCCCCCCGTGTGCTTAGAACTCTCCCTAATCTTTCTCAATCCCTTCATAACTCACATATTCCTCCATTCCCTGCACCCGCTAACCACTGCACCTCAAAACCAATTCAATCCATACCATAGAAAACACAATTAACGACTTATGAAATCAAAGACAAATTGCGTAGATAAAGGACATAGTTCGCAAATAGCATAATAAAATAGTCGATAGAGCCTACAAAACTGATACAAATCTATATCAAAGAAAAATGGGGTAGATAACGGATATAGTCCGCACATAGCATAATAAAATAGTCGATAGAGCCTACAAAACTGATACAAATCTGTTTAACCAAGATACTGAATGCAAAATAATACTACTCACATGACGTGAAATTCTCCGCAAAGTCAAAAGACAACTTTGCGAGAGATCAAACCTGCATTTCTGTAAAGAAAGAAAAAAAAAAAGTAAATGATTCTGAGTAATGGGATATCAGGCACCACTGGACTTCACTTTTATTCACCCTGCAAATTCCTGCCAGATCAAACTCCCTGACTTGGCACCATAGCACCTGTACACACCACAGCAAGCTATGATTAAAATAAATTCTTGTCCTTATAAGCAGGAACCTGGACCTGCAAAACTCATTACACGCATGAGATCCATAACATATTCCAGAAACAAACCAAAGATAAGTGAAAGCACACTAGCCTGGATATGTGGTGGTTACAGGATACCTGACTGCGTACAAATTCACACAAGCACACACAAGCAGATGTAAGAAAAACATTTTAGCCTACGTCGTAACTTATGTTTATAACACAAGTTTGCTTATATGTAGATATGGTTAATGGGGTCGTGCAGACCACAACTGATATCGTGTCAAGAGGAAAGTTAAATTGGCCAGTTATATGCTACTAAAAAGATGTACTACTTTTGCAGTTAACAAGGGAGCTAAAGGAATACTTCCTAAGACCATTATCTACAGGGTTACCAAACATAGATATAATCAAGGAAAAAGTATACCATGTCACCAAGAATTCTAAATCCTGTGTGTCAACACATTCTTCTAAATTTAGTGAAGAAAATATCTTGCAACCATCCAAATTACAAAGATTTGGAAACACAAAACATTTCGAATTCTTTTACAAAGATTTAGAAACACAACATTTCGAATTCTTTGTGCAGAATAATTAACGGTAAAGATAAATTCTAAACACAACATAACTACAGGAATGGGACTTGGTGGTTATCATGTTTCGGATCAATGTTGACTCCACTTGTGAGAATGACAAGATTTTGATAAAGCAAGGTGACAGGATTTCAATAAAGCAAGGAATAAGGAGGGGTAAACCAACATTTACATGGTGGTGTCGTAATTGATAAAGAAGTAGTTGCTTTAGATCTTTCAGAAGATCTAGCAATAAACAAAGCAGAATGGCCAAAAAAGATTCAAGCAGCTGACTCCATATTTACCGAGAACAAGGTTTTTTGTTGTTCAGAAAGACACAAGGTAAACTATTATAAATGGTAATGAAGAGTCTTAAAAATGAAAGAAGGAAATAAATCTGTAAGGCAAATCCTGAAGTGCAAGTGCAAGTGCAAGAGCAAAATTATGCAACATTAATAGAACTCTGTTAGCTCAAGCAAACCGTTTAAGATGCCAACCTGAACCTATGTTCTCCATATAAAAGTAACTACATGTTTGGGAGAGCTTAAATTAGATTTAAGTGATTATAAGTTGTAGTCCTATGAAATATGGAAATAATGTGGACATTAGATGTGAGTACTATGAAATGCATGGATAAAAAATATATTTAACCAATTGAAATTATAATTTAAGCTTTGCAAAACATGCATTAAAGGTCAATTGCCATTGGATACGAATGTTATGGCTTAGGACAGAAGATTGGAAAAATAGTGCAAGGGGCGGACAAATTGGTTACAAAATTTGAGCACCTATAAACGTACAAGTTAGAGTAGTGTATTGAATCTCAGGAAAAAATGATTAGTAAAGAGAAGTTCTAAAGCATGCCACGCACACAAGCAGACAGATCATGTCAAAAAGGAGTTAGAGAAACATAGAAGGGCAGAATTTTTTTTCTCATATTCCATATGACAGAATTGTAAACCTGCACACCACCTGCACAGTGGAAAATGCGCAGTGAGCCAGATTCTTAGGATAGGTGGGCCTTCCTCAAAAGAGAACTTGTTCATTAAGAAGAAAATCAAAATGTTGTTTCAAGAGATGGAGAACAAACCAGAGATGATATCATCAATACCCATATCCACTCTGCTGTGGTGGCTCCTCGCTATTGTGCTGATCTCTGTCATGCATGTACCCATTATTGCCTATCTCGTTTTTATCATGGATGACACCAGTATCGGGATTGTTAGAACGTTCTGCCTCTTCCCTCTCCCGATTCCATTGCTCAATTTTGGCTCGCCTCTCTTCACTTCCTTCCCTAACAGGACTATGATACCTCTTGCGACCTGGGCTCCTGCTCCTGCTCCTACCCCTCCTACGACTAGGACTTGAGCTTCTATGCCTCTTTCTCCTACTTTCGTGGTAATCCCAATCATCATCATACCTTCTACTGTGACTGCGACTACCATAAGAGCGATCTTCATAGCTGCGGTGCCTGTAGGGACTTCTGCTTCGGCTTCGACTTTGACTGTGCCTTCTCCGCAATCTTCCAAACAATTGGCGTCTCAACTCCCTACAAATTAAAACAGAAAACAGAAAATTTCTACACTTTGCCATACAGAAGTATGTTTCTTACTCCCTCACCATAACTTATGATACATCGACACGGATACCTGTATTCAACACAATGTGTCGGATATTGTGTCGGACACGTTGACACGCTATTTTCAAAAAAAAGTACCAACACGACATGACATGTCACCTCACCGACACGTTGATTGAATTTTTTGAAATTCTTCATTTATTTAGTATAACTTATTCTATATTTGTTATTAATTTTTCTTGTTGAAATCTTTTCAATATGAGTACCTATTTATTATTTAATAATAATTTTTGGGTAAAATTATATAATGTTTTTAATAAAAAGAAAAATAATCATGATAAAGTGTCCGAGGAAAGTCGATATCCAACACGTGTTAGACATGGACAAGTTAACGTAGTTGAAGTGTCCGTGCTACAGAGACCATAACAAAAGTTTCTAATTACTCTACCATCCATGACGAAGAAAATCACAACTTTACCTGCCAATCCTTTTAAGATGCATAAAGTTGCAGTATCCACCACGATTGCAGGTGTTCTCCTCATACTGCCTACAGGTGGCTTCACGAAAATCAGTCACAGGAGAGAAATCAACAATGATCGGTCGTCCTGCAGGGATTATTGACTTATCATAATGTGCTCAATAAAAGATAACAAAGAGTTTTAGTTCTACATTGTCGAAGTAGGCAACAGGTTGAAACAACAACTATCAACAGAAAGAACCAGGAAGAGGAAATTCATTACCAGCATAAAATCTTCCAGTCAGATTTTTCAAAGCATTTGCAGCATGCTCTTCCTCTCTAAACTGGACATAAACATTGCCAACCTGCCAAAAGATTCATGATATCAATATCAATTAGATCTTAAACAATCAGATACCAATTCAAACGAACAAAGTAGGAAAATTACCATGTGGTCAGCAAGGTTGTCACAAACATTCAAGCTTTCAATATCTCCATACTTGCTCAGCTCCTCGAAGAGATCTTCATAAAAATCCTGCAACAACATAAAAAGCATAGAATGTTCACATAACATCCAGAATACTCTATGGTCAAAATAAACTCATCCGTACATAAAGGCATCATATTATAACTAACACAATTAATAATCACCTAAATAGTTTCAAAAACCTGATTGGATATTGGACTTACAAAGCACAAACAAAAAGATAAAAGACAATAGAAAATGAACAAAGATTTGAGAAACCTTAAAAACAGAACAAATATTTCAAATTTTAGTAATACAAATATTGATTGAAATCGGATTGCAATTCATGTGTGTGCAGAACAATGCAGTTCTACTCAAGCCTGAATATCATTATTAGATCATTGTTCTCTCAAAATTAGAGATATACATCTCTTCTAATTAATATTTACTAGAACTTTAAAATTTCCAAATCCAGATAGCACTAGAAGATAAAAAGGAAAACAAATTACATACCATAGTTTTAAGCAGAGCTTTGTTATGACTAATGACTGCAACATATAACAAAATGTACAGCCAGTTTATCCAAGTTACAACGAATACTCATGATTTGGCCTGGTCAACCCAATCATGATATTGAAGGATAAGCCCATTTCTCGAAAGAGAGGAGTACGTCCGTTAGTCACTATACCTCTCCCGGATAGGAGTGGGTTAGAGAGACATAGTTCACACGTGCGCACAAATAATTTTATCCAAGACAATCAAATTCACATAATAAGTAAATGACAGAACCATGCAAATTTGGTCACCATGTCACAAATTAGTGCATCTCACATGCTAATTTCTGTTAGTGTTAATTGTTTTGAATAAATCAACCTTTGCTTTTAGAGTGGACTAAGTAATTAGTTTCAATAAAAGAGTAATAAAAGGTTTTGTTTAACAGATCATATCTGAGTATTTTTTGGGAAGATTGTTAACTTTCAGTCTATAAATTCAGTTCCTGGTGTAATTATTTTACGCAGTTCTCAATAAGATACTTAATATTCCTATTTCATTAAAAGAATTTTCTTGTCTCCTTTTATCTCATACACCAAAAGAAACGGCTGGGATCAAAAATGAATAGTGACTGTAAAAACAGTCATTTCTATAAGCATTAAAAAAACCTCAGATCAACGTAAAATCCAACACCAGAACGTAACATCCAATAAAATGATCTCCCGGCAAACTGAAAAAATTTAACAAGTGTAGCTCAATTACCACGAAATTACTCCTAAAGAACATCACGTTATTCATTCACTATAAGAAAATAACACTATCCAGAAACAATTATTAAATAACATTTTACCAAAACACAGAAGGTAAAATAGAATACAAACCTCGAAGTGTTCCTGCATGGCTTTGGGATCGATAGACTGGCCTTGGGCGTCGACGCCTGGGGTTATCATGTCGGGTCGCTGGTACATGTTAGTGAGCAATAGGGTCGGGCTGATGCTGGGTTTGGTGTGGAGGCGAGAGCAGCGGTCGCCATGGCGGCACGCACCGATCTTGAAGTAGAAGGGACAATTCACCCTGTCCTTCTCCGTTCCAAATATCGAAGCTAAATGCTCCGCCATTGTAATTCAATTTTATTGCAGAGATTTGTTTATGCTTCTGATCAGGGCTTCCACGAGAAACTTGTGGATTTTGAGAGGAAATGACTACTGAGCGTATAAATGCAGATGATGAGAGGATTGAGAATTGCTTCTGGATTCTTCTACCAACAGACGACGTCGTTGCGCCACTCTTTTCAGGCGTGTCTTAGTGTCTATAAAGTTGGAGCTGGACTTGCATAGAAACGGAGAAGCCCACGCAATAAATGGACTCTATTTTGCAAGAATTGGGCCTATAAAAAACCCAATCCAAATCTTTTTCAGTTGATGAGAATATAACTCTTTATAGAAAACTAGGAAGACGCACGTGTAATGCACGTGTCATGATATTGTTGGCTATATAATAATGTAATATAAAAAAAATTATTTATCTTAAACATTTATAATATTAAACTTAAAACACTTGAAATGATGATAGGTGACAAAAATAATATTAAGAGATTTGATTCAAAACTTATTTTCTAAACTTTGACATTAGAATAAGGTTGGAATTGAAAAGAAACATAAACAATCACGACTTTGCGTTTCATAATTAATGTAAAATTATTTTGATATTTAAAATTTATCGATCATATATTTACCATGACCGCACTTCAACATTTTCGAAAAATTTTAAATCGCTTAAAACGAATATTTGTAACTTAAAATATTGAATAAAACGTTTAAAAAAAAGAAAAAAATGATGTAGTCGAATCGAGCTGTCAAGCCATTTGGCTTGTAAACGGTAATCAAAACTAATAAAACGTAAAAAAAAAAATAAAAATAAAAAACTGTTTAGTCGGGTCGAGCCATAAAGCCATATGGCTTGAACGAAAAAAAAAATAACATAAAACAAAAACAGACAAAAAAAAAAATCGAGCCAAATGATTTTATGGCTCGACTCGGCTTATGAACAATAATCACCAAGTGACTCTTTTATTTATGTAGGATATGACAAATTTAATAATGTGATTACAAATAAATTATTTTTTTTGAGATAAAAAATAATTAAATTTTAAGACGAAACTGTTCAACACACCTTACAAGTTACATGTATACAGCTTGAAACTCAATTTTTATCCACGTGAAAGGCATAACTACAAGCTGATTTCGATTATTTGAAAATCACAAATTTATCACACTCATTTTCAATTACATATACTTTAGAAAATTAATTTTTCACTTTTTCTTATAACTATTCTCTACTTTTTTAACCATATGATTCGCCAACAATATTTTTCAAAGAATCATTTCTCAAAAAATCATCAAACGAGCGTTAAATCGTTTTAGAAATGTTCGATAAATTCAGAATATTTCATGGGGGTGGTCCAAGTTGCCAGATAATGCAATAAATAAGGACCCCAAGACTGAAAAAACCAGTTGGCATCCAAAGCATTGTGGGCATTTAGGGAAAGCGCACTTGGTTTTTGCCTTGGAATGAATTCGTTGTCATCGCTGGATTTCGTACAATAATGGAAGAAGAGGAGGGACAAGTTTTATGAGAAGACACCTCAACAAAAGAGAAAAAGGTCGGCCAAATTTGTAGGAACGTGAAATTTATGTCTTCTTTTGAATTTGTACATAAATTTTTGACCACATTCTTCTCGACTCACGTGGCTCGTGTATGTACCTAAAACTAGAAAAAAAAAGTGTTCACCTATATTCAATTCCTTTAGTTAGACAATGCTTAATAAAGCGATAACATCCTATATCACCGACACGTACTAAATGTCCAAATTAATGAACAAAAATGGACTTCTCAATGTTCACAGAGGTTCTCAATCACTGAATTTTGTGTACTAACAATTATTTGTCCCCACTCCACTAAGCACAAATTCACATGCAATGTGTAAATTGTTCCCAATTTTTAACTTCGACGTAAAGAAAAAAAAAAAAAAATCCTTTACATGCAAGAAGTACAATATGATTTTCGAATATTAGCTGATTCTCATTCTCAGCAAATAATTTATTATTTAATTTAGACGCTACAACTAATTTAATACAGAATCATCACTTGTTTATGGACTTATTTGATAGAACTTTGGCTTCCTCTAAAATAATGTCATGAGAATGCCATATTAAATCGACGTTGATAAACTATTTTTAGAAAATTATCCGCACATATTCAAAAACCGTTTTTTAACTTTTCAAAAATTCTACCAAACAGACCATATGTCAAACATTCAAACTACTTGGATTTATGTCTTAATAAGTAAGCCTATTCTATAATGATTTTCTTGTTTTTGTTTTTCGGCACTTCCTTTTTCATTGGTACATGCAAAAGTGAAAAAGAATAATACTAATACTTAAACGAGAAGAAACCAAAAAAAAAAAAATTTAAGTAATTCCATGCCCAATCTATTGCTTAAACCCGGGGGAAGCAATTATCCTTTAATAAATGAGTTTTAAGTACAAAAGTGTCCCAATTATGATTAAAAAAATGCAACAACTTTGAATGTGTGAATTGATGATTGCCTTTATCTCATGCGAAAATATTGACTTAGAATAACCCTTGTAATGAATAGAAAAGAATATTATAATTAAATCAATAATTCGAGTTTAAAGACAAAAAAACATTAGTGTTACAATGAGACCCTAAAGACACGACATTATTTATGTTGTTGTTCTGTCTTAAACAAACATATGGTAAACATGCAGAAAAATTTGAATTCAATTCTTGATTCATACAAGACAGTTTTGATTTTGTAACTTTGTTGAGATATCAACGAGTTAGGTCAAGACTCAAGATTAGAGGTTTTCGATGCAATTTTCTAACTCACTTGCGTGTTTGAATAATCTAAAAAAGTTTTATTGATATTTCGACGGGATATTGTCTACAAATTGCAATCCCCTTTTTGATAATAGCTTTTGACTAAATTAGTAAAGATTTCATGTTGGATTATGTGTTTGCGTGAGTTTGTTGGTATTTAACTTTATATAATAGAATTTGCAATGTTGGACCAAAATGTGGACCAAAAAAATTAACGATAAATAAAGCATAATTTTAATAAATTTAAGGTCGATCATATCTCATATGAATCTTTCTCTTCACTTCGTTTATGTTGAATGCTAGGTAAAAAGTTGGTGGTTGATGATAAGGGAATCACTGTTAGTTGGATTTATACTGCGAGCGCACGGTGTGAAGTTTTATAATATAATGATGAGTTACGATGTCGAACTCACGGGAATTGATAATTAAATCTCTACTAAGTACTATAATTAAAATAACTCTCACTTTATCTGGACGATCGAACTAATAGGATCAATGAATTTTAACTAAATCTAAATTGAAATTTTGACTAAATCAACGATGAAATGCCAATTCTTAAGTGCTTGTTTAGGAGTTTCGGCGTCCCCATTATGAGCGTTTTTAAAGTATCGATTTTGAACGATTATGAGTGGATCGATTTTGAATGGTTTTAGCAGCAGTTATTAAAACAGTCCAACATATGTTTGAGAATTTATTATCTACCAATTCTGAAAGTTTTTTTAAAATAATAAAATTATATGTCCCATAGTAAAAATTTTAGTTTATTGTTTCTTATATGCAATTTTTTCATCATAAGTAACATCTTACTTACAAGAATTTTTTTTTTTTACATATAAGTTAATATTTAACATAAACAATTAAATAAAGTTAAATATTTACTTAAAATTTTAAGTTAATATTTTTTACATATAAGTAAGTTTTACAATTATAAGTAACTTTTTATATTTTGTAAGTGATTTTTTATATTATTAGTTGTATTTTTTTTATAAACAATTTTTTACATAAAAGTGATTTTTTACTTATAAGTAATTTTTAAATTGTTATGTAATTTTTCTTATCTTACAATTAATATTTTACTTATAACTATTTTTTTAATTATAATGTAATTTTTTTGCTTAAAAATAATTTTTTAGTTAATATATTTTTATTTACAAGTTAGTTTTGAAAAAAATAAGTTGCTTGGAAATACTTATTTAATAAAATGGTAAAATTAGAAGAGAATATAATAAATAGTCAAAACCCGTCGATTTGATGGGTTGAAAGAACCTATCAAAATTATACTACACTGTTTTTGGGTGATTTTTAAACTATCCAAAATTGATACCCAAAAAACTAACAAGCACTAATTTTCCTAACACCTCATAAACGGTGCCGTCCAAAACTGGTGGAGAAAAAACTCCCAAGCAGGCCCTGAGGATTAAAACAATATGAGAAGAGCATAGGATTCCGATTTGATCTAATTATTAACTATATTTCTTAATTCTCTATTTATCTCCAATTGATTTTCCTGGTTTATAAGCAAAAAATTCTAATATATTTCTACTTCTTCTCTTGAATGCCGAGTGAAAATCATTCCTAAAATTCGATTTCAATCTCTTTTCCAAATCAAAAAAATCTAGGAATTCACAAGTTCTATGGTTCTTTGTAAAAACGCTTCAAATAATTTATACCTTATCCCGAAACCTATAAAATCTTAGATTTTGTTATTATATGATCACATTCAAAATTTCATCTCTCGAGCGTTGAATTATAAACATCAAATCAATCAAATAATGACGAGTTAATTAAAAGTATTAAGAACAAATAACACAAATAAACTTAGAAAAAAATCTCAAAGAAATATATATTGAAAATCAAAACATAGCATTAAGTATATATTACATCAATCCCCTAGATGAATGAATTAGTTCATGATTGGAAAATAAGGAAAATTTAAGTTCATAATCATAAACACGGAAAAGAAAAGGAGAGAGAACTATTTTGGAGTTGAATCAATCTATCTTCTCGTCGTCTCTTCCTTCAATTGCCTTGTTCTCTAAATTTGCCGCTGTCGAAGTGTCCTTCAAAATCCTCTAAAATGTTGTATTTATGACCTCCTCAGTGACTAGATCCTTAATAATTATTACAGTTCGAGTTTTTTTTTAACCCTTTCATAGACTAGCTGAACAGCTCCATTGTCAACTAATTCGATTGTTTGTATTGAAACATATGACCAGAGAAACATACTGTACTACTACAAATGAAATATTGGGAAAAAATCATACAAATTCCGAAATACAAAATAAAGCAATGTCAGACAACTACAAATACTATAAACTGGATAACAAAACATTATTTGCATATTCTCTGTTTTTTTAATAGAATATCTTCAGCTTCAATCTTTTCTTGACCGTATAATATGAAAACAGCGAGCTCTTTTTTGCACACTTTCTGCTGTTTTCCAGGGAATTCTGCAAGAGATTTTATAAGAAGCCTTTATCAATGCTAGACAAATGATTTGTTCTCCTTCTGACTGATATATTGTAGAAATGTAACCAAACTAGAGCAATATTGTATACATTGTGTAGACTAGAAATACACGACTCTGCCGATACATGAATTTAATTAACTCGGAACTATTGTTCCCACGTAGCCAAATCCCGCGATTGTGAAGGTGATAACTTGAAGAAATAGGTATATGAAATAGCAGTTCTTTCCATATAGGAAGTCGTAGCATCCACAGATGAATAGAAATACAGCGAAGCCCAACTCGTGTATTAGTATTCTGCACAAAATTAGGACATGTATCAGTTCACATAAACATTCTTGTGATACGGTTGCCATATTTAGATACATATGATTGATGAGTAACACACTTCAAGAACTACATGTAAATTTCATTGTCAATCATTTACCATGAAAACAGTAACATAATAGTCAAAGATTAAGAACAATATAAAATGGAAGACATTTTTTTATCTATAGAAGCTTTTAAATCTGAGTTCCAAGAGCTAATTGCAATCTATAAATGACGATTTTTGTGTTAAAAGTGAAAGTGAGAGTGATAGTTTACCTGTCTCCGAAGTTAAATCTGAATTTTTTTGGTGCTTGTTTGGCGTTGGATTTGTTCTTGAGAGCATCTCCGAGTTTTTCAGTAACAACCCATTCGTTAACTCTCTTAGCCTCAAGCAGACCAATGATGGTAGCCTTGGTACGGTGAAAAGACATCACGTTCTCGAACAGGACCCAATAAAACAATAAATGAAAAGACCTGAGAAAGTAGAATTTTCCATTAGTTAATTGTATGGTTGCAGTTTTAACGCAAACTAAGCATTGCGTTAGGTACAAAAACCCGACCTTGGAGTTCCGACTGAGTTTAGAGCAGTGATGATGCACGGAATATAAATGGCTCCCCATTTCGGAACATCTACTTCAGGTACCAAAATTGTCAATGGCAGCACAACACAGTAGAAGAAGAAAGTGAACATGTGAGCAATGATCTTCCTCACAAAGAAGAAGCTGTATATTACATAAAACTTCTTCCATAGAGACACTTTCTGCCAAATCAAAAAACAAAAGATTTTGAGTTTCTTGTACGATGAAATCAGGTCCCTAGATTCGAAAAACCAAAGACAAATTATAAGGTTACCCAACAAACCTTATTCTTAGCAATTTCCATAACCATTTTTCTGAATAAATTGGCAGGACCACAAGACCATCGATGCTGCTGAAAACGGAAGGCTTTAAACGTACTAGGCAGCTCACTTTTCACCTATTAAGGAGCGAAACAATTATTAGAAGTCGACATACGTTAAAAGATAAGCAGGTTTATATCAGAAATGATCTTGATTATTGTAATGTCTAGTCGTAGTCGAGTTCAATGCCATGTAGCCAATGTGACCTAAATGGATAAACAAACAATCTCATTTAGTACCTGTAGGTCCCCAAGATAGAGAAATTTCCATCCCTTGAGACCAGCTCTAACTGCCAGATCCATGTCCTCAACTGTTGTTCTGTCTTTCCATCCTCCTGCCTCATTGATTGCTGCTATTCTCCATATACCACCAGTTCCTAAAAAATTATGAAATTTTGTTTTAATGTATGTTGTTCATGACTTTCTGTCAACCGAACATAGTCAATTCTAAATTTATCGAAAAAGAGATTAATTTATTGTTTTTCTCTTGTTGCTGTCAGCTTTTAAGCATGTTAATATGATGAACTAGTTAGTGTTACTTGTCAGCAGAATTCAAGTTTTAATTAAAAATTGAGCTAGGCATTTGCATATATGCTCTACAATGTAGCTTTAGTATCTTTATTATATTTAATTAATCGATTAATTACTATACTTACGAAGTACTTAAACTTACCATTGAAGCCAAAGAATGCATGAGTAGATGATCCCACTTCTTGCTCGACTGTAAAGTGGTAATCCAAAGACATTTCTTGCATTCTTGTCAATAAACACTCGTTCGAATTCACTGCAAAAACCAACCAAATATTTTATAAGTTTTTCTGACAGCACATGAGCCAACATTAAAATAATTGGACAAGTCATGTAAGAACAACCTGGAATTAATATAAATATATATAAACATATACAATCTGTCGGTGTAAAAAATGTTTACATTTATTTTTTATTTTTTTATTTATTGGGCCGGGGTGGGTTTGGAGTAGCAGTTTGAGCCTTTGAGGAGTAAATGGTGACTGGTGAGTGAGTGGGCCAGGCGGGGGTCCACAAATGTGTCTGTCAGTTCTGAGCAAGCGCATAATAGCACGTGGAGTGATGTTTACAACTACACCCTTGTTGACACAAAACGTCAAGGAATTTAATTGCTTCTTTGTCGGTTTTACCGAAAGACGAGCCTACCCCGGATATGTAGCACTTCCACGCCGGCTAATCCGGGAGGTACTCTTGTAATTCACGATACCTTCGTCTCTACGATAGATGAATACATAAAATTTGATATAATGTCACGTGGACAAATTTAAAATACAATTAATTTTTTCATCCAATTATCTAATATCACATACAATTATGTCAAATTTTTGTTGAATCTTTCTGACAACGTAGCTTTATCTTTATATTAATAATGACAAGGTGACAACATTGCTTCACTATTGCTTAATTAGGCTAATTAAGGAGGGTTTTGCAAAATCAAGACGAGAATTAATAAATGAATAGGTATTGGGTTAAGTGTGCGATCGCACTAAAATTATAATAATATATTCGAAAAAAATATTGGGTTGGTCGAGTAAATATAGGTTACCTACAAATCATATTCTGTCAATATTATTTAGGGTCTGTTTGAGCCACATTATTATATAATAAAAATGAAAAATATAGCCGTTATTAAGTCACACACGAGAAATAGAAATTCAAAATTGATAGCTTGATGTGATGGATAACGGTCATATTTTTCATTTTTTTGGATGAAAAATGAAAAACAAACAGGAGCTTATTAATACGTGTTAATTGCGAACCCTACACCACCGAAAAATCTGTTATGGCCGTGATGTATGGCGGATTAGCACGTTAATTAGACCCACGACTTGAGTAATAGTCTTGGTGGACCCTATAATTACACATGATTTTGCAACATTCCAAGAAGAACCAATTAAAAAAGAAAAAGACAGAAATAAAAATATGTATTTTAATTTTATAAATATTTTGTAAATTACCAATATGCCCACACATTTACTTGTACGCACAATAGCATCAATGACAATTTAACAATACCACCGACACTTTTGCACGTTGTGCTTATGATATTATATCTATATATAATGTGATTATAATTAAGATGAATAATGAGTTCTATAATATGTGTGGATTATTAATGATTGGTAATGTCATTTGTTGTGAAAATAATGTTCAACTACGACTTTAAATTATAAGAAAATTAAAATGAATTCTAGACAAGCATCGAGAGCATGAGACTTACCGAACCTCCAACGAGATTGAACAAGGGCAATATTGGGATTGTGCACGAGAAAAGGGATGGCTCTATGGAGAAAGTCCGGTTCGGGTCGGAAGTCTGCGTCAAAAATTACGACGTATTCGCAGTCTTTGACGTAGTCGCGTTTGAGGCCTTCTTTAAGAGCTCCTGCCTTGTACCCTCCTCTTGTTTCTCTTATTTGGTACCTAATGTTGATGCCTTTATTTGCCCATCTAATGCATTCTTTCTCAATCATATCCTACAACATCATTAATATCTTTGTAAAGTAAATAAAATATTTATAATTATCTTTCTTTAAAAAGAAAAATGAACAGTAAATATAAAAAAAATGTGGATTTGTGATTTATACCTTGATAACAAGATCAGTAGAATCATCAAGTACTTGAATAATCAAACGGTCAGTAGGCCATGAAAGATTACTTGCTGCTCCAATGGAGATCTTATAAACCTGTCAAAAATTCAACAAAATTTCAGCAATTTTTCCTCACATTCCAGTATGTGTAAATGTGTGGGAGAGAAACCAGACCTCTCTTTCATTGAACATGGGGATCTGAACAAGAACCAAAGGAAAAGCTGCATTTCCAAGCTCAACATCTTCACGCATTGGCTCCCATTTGTATCTCTTTTCGGGCTTTTTCATGAACAGTTTAACAAGGATTATAACGACTCCCATGTACAGCCTCTCGATGAACACCATAATCGACATGGCCAAGCATATGTATACAGAAATCCTCAGCAGAGGCACCACCAATGGAGCTTTAATCAGTTCCCATAGGAGCCCGATTGTACCCGCAATATCACTTGTCGAGCCCGGAAATGACTCGGGTATAAAACTCTTCGCAGAAACCTCAGCCATTTTTGCTTCTCTCTCTGAAACAGGGGATGGTCAGTATAGATCTGCACTCTTTTCAGTTTGAGCCAAGCAATACTTCTTGTTTCTCTCTATAACTTCAAGACAGGAGAGACAGATAAGAATTGCGGCATTGTTGTGCAGAGAGAGAGAGAGAGAGAGAGGGACAGGACTGGTAAGAGAGAGTGGATCAAGTAATTGGGAGAGGGAGTAAGTGAGAAGTGTGTTTTTATAGCGAAAATGCAGTAGACTGAATTTAGAAAAAAAAAAAACTTTTATATTCAGGTATTCCAAAAAATTCAAGAGGGATTAAAATTAAATTTTAGTAGAGTTTGACAAAAAAAAAATTGAAATGTATGATTAAAAAGTTGTAGGACTCATCAAATATGTGATTAATATTGATTGTTTGACTTAAATTTATATTAAAATTTCATTTATATCAACACCAAACATGGGCTTAGAGATTTTAATGAATTTCATAAAATTTATGTGTCTCGATATCTCATAGATTTAGAAATTATAATATTTTAAAAACCATCAATATCTCAGTTAAGAACACCCCTTAATGAGTATTGATTAGTAAATGAAATGAATACCGCTATTTATAGTGAGAGCTATTGATAGTCGTCATACATAGCATACATATTTTATTTTATTATTTGATATACATGTGTCAGTTTGTTCAATTTGTTATTTGATACATGATGTCATCAAATAAAAAAAAATGACACATGTATGTCACGTAAAACGACTATCGATAACCCTCACTATGAATAGCATTGTTCGAAATAAAATTGGTTTAACAACCATACCATAAAATTAGTCATTCTTTCCTTTTCGTATGATTAGTAAAAAAAAGGAAAGAAATTAAGACGGGATTTAGTAATGAATTCATCGTTTAAGTTTTGATAATGAAATTTAATTCATTACTAAGATAACGATTTGACAAATAGAAATATAACCACTTAAAAGTGCATAAACCTTGAAAATATAGATTTATATCTCTGAATTAGTCACTGTTTGGCCCCTATTTCGGAGAATTTATAAATTATGGAATAGTAATTGATTGGAGAATGTGTGGTTGAAAATTAATGAAAAATTAACTTTTATCAAAATCTATTAAAAATCTGATTTTAATCCTCACCAAATAAGGTATTTGTAATGCAAAGAGAATATCGGAGACTATGACTCTTCCTATCGTGACCGTTATGACAAGTTTTGAAACGATCGATCATGACCTCTCCGTCTTTTGACGACATTACCCTTGGCGTTTCTCTAGCTTTATTATTTTTTGTATCATATATCCCACGCTGCATTGATTTTTCAATTAATTTGGATCTACCTAGATTTATCTAAAACTTTTTAAAGTACCGGTGAAGAGAAGTTTCCAGTTGTACAAGATTCATGTGAGGAACAGCAAAAAAAAAGTTATACGACAAAACCTTGCAGTTTGGCATCGATGCAAAGGAACATGAACCATTTAACAAGTGTAACAAACAAACCTACAAGTACAAGTGAGAGAATTTATTTCTTTTTCTACTTTTTGTTTAATTTTTTGGAGTATAAATAATTTTAGTTTCGAGGTCAATGATAAATATAAGAAAAAATAATATTGTTTCAAAAGTAGTATAATTTGAGCTCTGAAAATTCAGTATTAGTATCACCGATTTTATCTTTTTTCGAGTTTTTTGATTTTAATGACAAAAACAAAGATTAGTCGTGCGATAATCTTGAAAATCGTGTACGATGATGATTAAAAGTTATGTAATGATTAGCGTTGTCTTTTTTGTTGTTGTTATTATTATTGGTGATATTATTTTACCTATAGTCTTTGTCATATGGAGGGAAAAAAATACGTTTAAAAACGTGAAATGTGTAAATTCACAAACTAAAAATTATTTTTAAAAAAATAAGATAGATCATAGTTGGAACGATTTATAAAAGGTAAGAAAGTTGTAATTAGTTAATTACTATATCATTAATTAAGGCTGTATTATTCCAATTAATAAAATTCTTAATAATTCACAAATTATTGAGGACAGCTATGTTCAAATGAAATTCGTTAAAATCTGAATTGAGAACGCCTAAATTTATATAAACTTTAATATTCATTAAGAATTGAGCTGAATTTGTTTTGTAATTTCAACCCACTAAATGGAATTCTTATAAAATTAAAACAATTATATAAATTATTTTTCTTCGCTTTCTATAAGCATTACATGAATTATTTCGTCCCTACATACAATTCGCCCCAACAAAATGTCCGATATTTAATAAATTATCAAAAGAGGTACAAAACTTTGTACCTTATCGATTGACTAGATTCACCCCCTGAAAATGTCAAACTTGTATGTCCATAATTAAGCCGGTAAATATTTTTAATTGATTTTAAAGTGTAAAAAGAAAATCATTGGATCCATTATATGAAATGTAAATATGTCGATTTTGATCGTTTGGCCATTATAGATAACAACAATTTTGTACATTTTAAACGTACTAGCTTTCTGAACTTACTTCTAGTGTGAAAAACTTTGCCAGTAAAGAGAGTATAAAATAAGTAAAATTCAATAATTATTATTTTTGATGAGTCAAAAGCTGATAAATGTTCGTCTATTGTTTTCATAAATGTTTATAATTTATAGGTACCACAGAACGTGTGATGTATGGATAATAAGTATGCTTCGCTAATATAAATTAAAATTAAAATTGCGCCAAACGTGCGTGCAAGACGATGGCCATAACAAAAATACATATCTTATCATATTTGACATAATTCCATTTTTGAAAGGTCAACGTAGTTAACAAAAGTAATCCAAACTCTTATATTTAATGATTGTATTTATATTTAAAATGATGTGAAAATTTAACTCTAATAGAGTAGTGCTATTTATCTAAACTAGTCGACCGTCTAGGTGTTAGTTATATCAGTAGACGTCTTAAATGAAATATTATCCTCACATTTGAGATGTTAACACCATTTAATTGAAACCTAAACTACTGACCATCAACACTTCAAATGATAGTTATCTAACACCAGTTTATGTAGCATTCTGTGATATGTTCAATTGAAAGTGAAATTATTTGATTAATTTAGTTGTAACTATAATTTAATAACAATTAGTATTATCTAAACTGATATTGTAACACTAATAATGTTAAGTAGCATTATCCTTATTCCTAACGTGAATAAATATGTACGTTCAACGTGACATCTTTTTCTTTTATCTTTTCTTTTTTAAACGGAAACGCCGTGATTTAATTAAATAAATTAAGAATCCCATGATCACCCATAACAAAATAAGTCCAATTAACAATCTTGTATTTCATACAAAATTACAAATTTTTTTAAAGAATGCCCTATTAAAAAAGAGGGTGGGTGCATTCACCAATAAGCAAGTCAATAATAAGCACAAGAAAAAGGGGGTACCAATTGTTGCTTTTGTTTTCTTTTGTAAAATATTTGAATCTTTTTTTTTTTTTTTTTTTAAATTTTGGAGTCAAGAAGTAAATGCAAGAAGAAGCGCACGATATTGCGTGATTTGCTGTTGGAATGGAAACTTCTCTTTCGGAGATTTGTTAGGTTGTCCCCTTTCTTATTTTCTTGGTCGAAAGTGACTCTCAACCTCCAATTCCTTTTTTATTAACATTAATTGCGGATTAATTAGTGCAGATACAATATTTTTTACATACGAGTCAACAAAAATCCAGACGTGCCAAAACGTTATAATGACACCTAGGAGCATGTAATAAAAAACGTAACTTTCATTTAGATATGTAGGAATAGTGATGGAGTTTAACATTTTTTATGGTTGAGTCAAAAATTAAGTTGCATTTTTTTTTAAAGCAACATAATGTTAGTGAAAATATTTGAATACAATACTATAAACGTTGTATATTCGTTTTCATATTTTGAAAACGTCATATAGTTACATCGTTATTAATATTATCAAATCCATTGTTCTCAATGTATATAGATAAACTATCATTCAATTATCGATCTCCAATCCAGTTACGTAATTGATTCTTGACAACCTTCATTGCAGAAAATACTTTCTTCACTACAATATTCGCAACTCGAAGAATCAATGCTAATGTTACATGCTTGTAAAATGATCTCCACACTTCATTTTTTTTTTTATTACAATCAAATTTTGTGCAAGATCACCAAAGACTTGCAATTCTTCAAAATTTTTGTTAGTGAACATATTAATAATTTTCATGAAGTGTCAAGATCTCCACCGGTCTAAAATCTTGGGATAACACAAAATCGAAATAATTTGTTCTAATCGAAATAAAATTAACTATTCAGAGCAACACAACTTAGTAAGCCATTATTTGCCTTCGAAAATTGGTCATCCAACTCTTGAAGTTTAATGCCAATGACAACATAAAAGAATTTCACAAAGAAGTGATGCAAATTTGTCTTCCTTGAGTGCTTCGCTGTGAACGATCTAAAGGTATAAACAATTCATTCATGTTGATAACATCAATATCGTGATTTTTTACATAAAAGATGATAAATTTTCCAAAAAGAATGCAATCAATATTTGTCCCTCATATTTTGGAATTGTTCTTTATATATTTTCTCTACCACATGACATTGACAATATCTTAATTTTTTGTCGGCAACTCTTTCAAGAAGGAAAAATGAGAATCATTTGTAAAAATGACAAAACTTAGGTATGGGTAAAAGTATATATTTGGGCTTCAAAGTAATTGGGAGGCAGAAAGTGAGAGACAAAAACTCATGCAAACTGGGAAAAGTAAAAAAACAAAGTTCACGAATTTTGTGGGGTTAGTTGACCCCACACGACCCATGTAATATCCATCCATGCATAGGGAAGGGAAGCTATGTACCACCTGCACAGAACTCCTAATGACTAGTGTACTATTAAAAACGAGATTTAAATAATGTTGGCATCTTAGGACTCTCTAGCTTTGTTGTTATGGGACCACGATTATGAAATATTCTTCCCGCGGCTTCTGTTAACATCGGTTAGCTCATACACACTACATAAAATATTCTTTCCAAGGTAGAAATTGATGTCTTTGGACTCCCTAATTTTGTCGTAAACCTTACGTATTGATTTAAGAATTTTGACCTTATTTCTCTTTTACTTGTCAAACTTATTTCAAACTTTAGTATCGATCAACCGTGTATAAGTACTATTCTTGGCAAGCATTTTTCCTCTTCGACCTTTACATTTTCCATTTAAACTTGGTTACAATTACCTTGGCCTTCACGTTAACCTCGTTTTCTATTAGAATCCCACATTGGCTAATGATATTTACACGATTCACTTAATAAGGTGAGGACAATCCTTCCTTAACAAGTCGATTTTGTTAGGATGAGTTAGTCTCAATATCCTTTTTAATATGATATCAGAGATCATTAAACTCTAACGAGCAATTCGATCCGGTTAAGATTTCAAAAAGTAAACATACAAATTTCAAGATTGGTCTGCTCAAACGAGCCACCATCTTGCGGGGGCATGTTAATGAATAAAATTCCACATCAAATAAAGATGTAAATATAAATCAATTTATAAAGGATTTGGTTACTCCTTTTAATAATGTTGACATTTTAAGATGGAATTTCGAATCTTAACATGGTATCAGAGCAGGTCCAGTTTTGCAATGTTGGGTGTACCCAATATCGATTTGTTCACAATTGTGTGGCATGGTCCACGCTGTACGTGATGGGGCGTATTAGAATCCCACATTAGCAGTTGATATTTACACGATCCACTTAATAAGGTGAGCACAGTACTCCCCCAACAAACCGATTTTGTTATGATGAGTTATGCCCAATATCCTTTCTAATATCCTCTTTGCTTTGGTTTCCTTTTCCTTAAGATTTTGAGTTGACTATGTTGTTGCGTAGAATTCTGTTGAAATCCACGACTTGTAGTTCCTTATGGGTTGCTGCAAGCTCTGAGCTTTGCCCAGATTTTTTAAAAATCAAGATTCGGCCTTTGCATACGAGCGAGAAGCCCGTCTAAAACGCATCATGGTGCTACATTATCTAAGCACAACGGGGCTCTCACTCTCTCGGCACCCCTTTTCAGAGGACTTGAACTCGATCAGATGTTGTCTTCGTGTGCCTGTGTCCCTAACATGGTCTACACACGGTGTTGTCTACGCGTTACATGATAAGCAAAAGTAAATCAAAAGATGTTTTAGTAATGAACGATTGTCGGGTGCAAGAAAATCATCATGGTCTTAAAAAAGAAATAAAAAACTTTTGGTAACATTTATGTCTCAAAATCCCTAGGTCGTTTACTTGATCGTGTTGTTAGCCCAAGAACAACTAACCAAGAGGATGGTGAATTGATTTTTAAAACTTTTTCGAATAATGAACAAAAATTACGTAAACTAAAAATACGTTGATAGATTAATAATCATAAGTAAGTTCAAGCAAGCAGATCAATCAAATAAGTGCAAATATGAAAGCGATAAATAAAAAGAAGAGAAGATGCAAACGATATAATTATAGAGGTTCGATCCAAAGCAATGATCTACGTCATCCGTTACCAAGCTCTCCGACACGAGCAAGGCCTTTTCACTATGTTGATTGACTTGTGGTGCAATGCAACCTTTTACAACGCTTCCGGTGACTTACAAATAAGGAGCACCGATCCTTATACAATGTTGAACTTTACGGGACCTCAACACGACCCACACTATTGAGTATTACGAGACCTCAATATGATCCACACGGTGACTTCAACAAGGAGCACCGATCCTTATATAATGTTGATTTTTAAGGGACTTCAACACGACGCACAATTCAAATAATTTTTACAAATGAAATATTCTCTTCTTAATGAATCATAAATTCAAAGTTGAGTACAAGAAGAGAAGAGACAAACACTATTAACATCGGTTAGCTCATACACAGTACATAAAATATTCTTTCCAAGGTAGAAATTGATGTCTTTGGACTCCCTAATTTTGTCGTAAACCTTACGTATTGATTTAAGAATTTTGACCTTATTTCTCTTTTAGTTGTCAAACTTATTTCAAACTTTAGTATCGATCAACCGTGTATAAGTACTATTCTTGGCAAGCATTTTTCCTCTTGGACCTTTACATTTTCCATTTAAACTTGGTTACAATTACCTTGGCCTTCACGACAACCTCGTCTTTTATTAGAATCCCACATTGGCTAATGATATTTACACGATTCACTTAATAAGGTGAGGACAATCCTTTCTTAACAAGTCGATTTTGTTACGATGAGTTAGTCTCAATATCCTTTCTAATATGATATCAGAGCTCATTAAACTCTAACGAGCAATTCGATCAGGTTAAAACTTCAAAAAGTGAGCATACGAATTTCAAGATTGGTCTGCTGAAACGAGCCACCATCTTGCGGGGGCATATTAATGAATAAAATCCCACATCAAATAAAGATATAAATATAAACTAACTTATAAAGGATTTGGTTACTTCTTTTAATAATGTTAACATTTGAAGATGGAATTTCGAATCTTAACATGGTATCAGAGCAGATCCAGTTTTGCAATGTAGGTGTACCCAATATCGATTTGTTCACAATTGTTTGACATGGTCCACGCTGTGCGTGAGGGGGCGTATTAGAATCCCACATTAACAGGTGATATTTATACAATCCACTTAATAAGGTGATGACAGTACTCCCCCAATAAACCGATTTTTTTATGAGGAGTTATGCCCAATATCCTTTCTAATATCCTCTTTGCTTTGGTTTTCTCTTCCTTAAGATTTTGAGTTGACTATGTTGTTGCGTAGAATTCTGTTGAAATCCACGACT
This sequence comes from Fraxinus quadrangulata, assembly GCA_903798255.1. Lineage (NCBI taxonomy): Eukaryota > Viridiplantae > Streptophyta > Magnoliopsida > Lamiales > Oleaceae > Fraxinus > Fraxinus quadrangulata. The sequence goes on from CAIGRB010149776.1 coordinate 201,180, forward strand.
TGTAGTTCTTTATGGGTTGCTGCAAGCTCTGAGCTTTGCCCAGATTTTTAAAAATCGAGATTCGGCCTTTGCATACGAGCGAGAAGCCTGTCTACAACGCATCTTGGTGCTACATGATCTAAGTACAACGGGGCTCTCACTCTCTCGGCACCCCTTTTTAGAGGACTTGAACTCGATCCGCTGTTATCTTCGTGTGCCTGTGTACCTGACATGGTCTACACACGGTGTTGTCTACGCGTTACATGACAAGCAAAAGTAAATCAGAAGATGTTTTAATAATGAACGATTGTCGGGTGCAAGAAAATCATCATGGTCTTAAAAGAGTAAAAAAAAACTTTTGGTAACATTTATGTCTCAAAATCCCTAGGTCGTTTACTTGATCGTGTTGTTAGCCCAAGAATAACTAACCAATAGGAGGGTAAATTGATTTTTAAAACCTTTCCGAATAATGAACAAAAATCAAGTAAACTAAAAACACGATAAATTAATAATCGTAAGTAAGTTCAAGCAAGTAGATCAATCAAATAATAAGTGCAAATATGAAAGCGATAAATAAAAAGGAGAGAAGATGCAAACGATATAATTATAGAGGTTCGATCCAAAGCAATGATCTATGTCATCCGTTACCAAGCTCTCCGATACGAGCAATGCCTTTTCACTATGTTAATTAACTTGTGGTGCAATCCAACATTTTACAACGCTTCCGGCGACTTACAAACAAGGAGCACAGATCCTTATACAATGTTGAACTTTACGGGACCTCAACACGGCCCACATTATTGAGTATCACGAGATCTCAATATGACCTACACGGTGACTTACAACAAGGAGCACCGATCCTTATACAATGTTGATCTTTAAGGGACTTCAACACGAAGCACAATTCAAATAATTTTTACAAATGAAATATTCTCTTCTTAATGAATCATAAATTCAAAGTTGAGTACAAGAAGAGAAGAGACAAACACTTCAATAGATGGCCATGAGTATAGCTCAAAGTGTTGAAAAGAAAAACTTCTTGAAGAACTAAAGATTTTCACTAAGTTAATCACTCAAAAGTTTTTCAACAATTTAATACTTTTGATTTTCTTAAAGATGGAGAATATGGTTGTTGTGATCAATAAAAGCCTCATTTTAATTCTCAAGAATTGGTTATTGCAAATGGAGAAAGAGTGATGTATTTATAACACTCAAATGGTCAAAAAATTCGTCTTACCGAAAGGTCAAATATCCGTTTTTTTGTCAGAAATTGGAACGTTGGAAAAATGACCGTTGGAGCCAAAAATCTGGGATACCGGATGTCCGATACGCCACTTTTGGCTTGGAACATCCTTGTTTCTTATTTTAATCAAATGTAGGTACTCGATGGACGTTTTAAAATGTTTTTCAAAGCACTTGTCATATTTAAAATATATGTTTCGATTTTTACATTTGAAAAATCTATTTTTCAAGTAAAATATTTTGTCGTGAGTTTTGAATCGTAAAATCAANAAAATGTTATACCTTTACATATGATCTAGAAAGTCAAGTTTTTGATCTTCTTTCTTTTCGCCTTGATTTTTCTTTGATGTATTCTCTTTCTTTGACCTTGATATTTTCTTGACATTTTATCTTTTAAGCTTTGTTTCGAATGATTTGACTTGAATGCTTAGCTTTCACATTGATCTTCATTTCAAGTCCAATATATAAAGCATGCTTGATTGATTTTAATATTGAACTATCATAACTCAAAATCAATCATTAGAATCAATATTTAATTTTGTTTGTTATGATCAAAACATTAAGAATGAAGTCGACCATGTGTCAACACGTGTCACTTAGAATTTTCGATGTTATGTACTAAGCAAGATACACCCTCCCCAACCGTCATTTCCTCTGTTCTATTGTCTACAATAATTCTCTTTGGATCCCTTTTTATCTACGTGTTGCACTTTAATTTTTATTGAACAAAAAAAAAAAAAAATGAGAGAGAGAGAGAGAATCCCCAAACACACAGATCTTGATTAGAAAAACTAGCCAATACAGGTAATTGTAGTTGGTGACAATCAAATGGTCACATATCATAAGCTTATGATTTCATATAAAGAAAGAGACAGAGACCTATGAACAAATCTTTACAGTATCTTTACAGTATTCTATTATTAAAACAATTTACTTCGATTTAGTTATAGATAAAATTTCACGTTACCTTAAATGAAAGGACAATAATCAACTCATACATATAAGAGTAGGTCTATTCATTTTAACATAGTAGACAACTAAATACGATATAAGAGTCAGAAAAAACTTAAACGAGTAATCAGTATATTTGAAGCTCAATGGGTCAAAATTCAAGAATTGCATTCTCAAACGAGAAATTATCATGCGATAGCACGTCAAGGAATAATCGTATAATAAATGAACTTTTTTATTTAAATCACGTTTCCGACACGTAGACTCATGTGTAGGATATATTTATGATTTCAATAATATCTTTACATATTCAAAATTCTCATAAATAAACGTCAATAATATTTGAGTTTAAAACATCGATTCTAATATCTCGTTAAACTACCTAACTAATTTAAGAGTTTAAATTATTAAATAGTTAATAAATTTATTTATTTGAATTGTGGCATCGGTTACCTATGTTATTGGTGACAGTAATATTGACACACTGTGATTCGAATTGGAATATAATTGAAAAAAAAAAAAAAAAAAAAGTCAAAACGAAATAAAGTTGACTTTATTGAAATCCTTTCGTGTTAACTATTGCAAATTGAAAATACACCCTCTTATTTTCTTGTCCATGAGATGAGAGCGTTGATTTTACTGCTAATTTGCAATGGTTGGTGGCAGTTCTTAATTAATGTTGATAATATGCTAATTAATTAAATCAAATAAGCCAATTTTGAAATTAAATGCCATATGAAATAAGTAGATGATTTCATGGGGTCCTTAAATTTCTTGGAGAGGGATTGGAATCTAACTTATATAATTAATTAACAATTTATTTAGGTAAACAAGTTACAAGACTAATTAATTATTCATTTTACCTTCACAATATAATCTATTTATATATTAGGCAAGTTAAGGTTACCAATTTTTTAAATGTTATATTTTTGTGTTTGTTCCTTTGTATAAAAAGTTAAAGATTAGGAAAGATTAATGAATGTTTAGTTAGTGATATTTAAAACCTAAATAGTTTAATAAATTTAGTCACCATTTGGTATAAATTAAAATCTAAATTTTAATTTAAATCAAAGTCAATATTTAATTTTAATTACATATTTAAAAGGACCTATAACTTTTCAGTTAGATATTTCATCAAATTTTACCAAACCAAACAGGGAATTAGTCTCTATTAGATAAATTTATAAATTAATTTATAAGAGAAATAGTAGCGAATTCCACAAAACCGACATTAACAAAGAATATTCTACCCCTGTAAATTAATACATCAAGTACGTCCATATTTAAGTGTGGTCAGCAAGAAGATGAATTACAAACAATAAAGGGTATATTCTCCCAAATATTCTGTACTTTGTACAACTCATTGGTCTCACAATATAAACTTAGAAAAAGATTGAAATGGTTAAAAATTTTTAAAAAGTTATAGATAAATGTGAAAAACGATTTTTTTTTTTTAAAAAAATATGTGATTAAAACGAGTATGAAAAAGTAATTTTCCTAACAAGTGCGAAAATAATTTGATTAGGTCAACACATGTTTAATTGCTTTGAAATTTGATAATTAACTAAACATTTTCAACCCTAAACATGTTAGAAGTTTAACTACGAACAAGTAGTTCACGGGATTAGCTCATTGGCTTAATCTCTTTACCCTCGACTATACTTCGTGAACTTATATTTTCGACTGATCATCAAATCGTATAGAATTATTGAGGTCAAACACAAAGAATATATTTCGATTGGATCAATCGAGTGCGTTGAATTCTCACGTCACGACATCTAGTATGATTGTTAATAATGTAAGAAGAGCATATGGTACCACGTGCATTTGGTAATTAACTGACAAAACACAACCACATATGATATATCTGTGCTCTGCATTCATTCTCCACTCATCCCAAATATTAAAAAATGAAATCGCATATAAAAAAAATTTATTGACTACTGGTTTCGATTGTAAGGAATTTTGAAGAAATTAATATTTAACGAAAAGCAATATTTTACAACCAATTTATGCTGTCACCACCAATCAATTTTTAGTATTTATTTGGTTCAGCTAAAAAAAATTGATAAAATCTGTTCATTGAGCGGTAGTGTGCGATGCAGATGCAATAACTATACAACATAGGATTCCTCAATATGTTAGAAATGAAGTGAAGCCAACTTGTCATAGTTCTTGAATATTAGTTCGCACGTGCGAATTTGGACTCCAACCAATAAGTGGATCTTTTCTCATTTGTGATCAAACCCTAAACATTACGTCATTACCTGAACTAGTAGTTTACATCCCCTAAAATTCATTACTGAATAAATTATTCAGTTTTTTTTTTTTTTTTTTTTTTTTGGTGCTGTAATATTGAGTTTTCGAAGTTTAGTCTAAAATATATTCTTTTTAGGCGTGGTATAAAGTAACTAGCCAAGAATAGCTAGAATTTTTGTGTATATATATTATCACTTGTGATGAATTAATTATCAAAAAAATACTTTTACGACTATGTTCTTTTGACAATGACTATATCGACTGGTTAGACCTAAATAATTAAAATGCAATTTATACTAAGATACGTATGTATAAAACCCAAACGAGCCATAAAGATGAATCAACTGTAAGTTGATCATTAGACTTTCTTGTTACCTTGTTTTGAAACACTTTGTTAAGTTGCGATTTAGTTTTAACGTATAAACTGCATAGAAGTTCATTTCGTAATACTCATAAAACTTTTATTTTTATATCAGGGCGGGGAAGGGGACGGGATGCACCTTTGGTGTTGCCATCCCTAAATCAGGTGAATTTTGAACTCATTTTGGAGTTGGACTGTAGTTTTATGGGCCTCTATGGATCACTTTTGGACTCATTACTTCATCCACATTTCCAATTTTCACTGTACATTATGGGCTGTTTCCCAAACCTCCCATATCAAGTATCAATCACAGCCAGCCCACATTTTCTGGGGGATAATTGACACGAAAAGCACTAAATGTGTCAATTGTATAATTGAACACTTTTGTGAATGTTTTCTGATAGTAGCAATTTAGAAAGGAAAACCTTTTCATTCTCTACATTAATATTGTTCTCTCTTTTATTCGGTCTATTCTCGCATTCACATATGATATTTAAATTAAATAATATTGGACCCATTTAGCATTGGATATTTTGGGTCAAGAATATGTCAATTTTAAACTTTTGGAAAGTAAAGGCCAACAAAATCTAGAATCTGACTTAAAGGCTTAATTATCGTCATTGCAAATCATGAACCGATATAAAACTAAGTTTAAACAAATTAAGATTTGTCAATTTTTATAAATTTAAAAAAAAGTTATTTACTTGAATTAAACCCATATTTGAAGCATTCACCTTGAGATGATATTTTCATTTGATTGAATAAACGTTAGGAATAATAAAAAATTATTCATTAGAAGATTTTGCTAATTGTACATGAAAATGTACATAATGGTTTCATAATATGACATGGAGGAAAAAAATCGGATGAAAAAATTGATTGTGTTTTAAATTGATAAATGATAGAATGTCGTGCGACATTATGTAATTCATTATATAAATCTTGATGTACATGTAGGAAGATCCTTCCTTAGAAATCTATCCAGTGTAGTTGTTGTGGCAGTGTATTAGCCCCTTATTGGTTGTGATGACTTTAGTATAGGCGGTGCTTTCTTCTATGTCAATAGCTTGGCACGAGTGTGTGGAATTTCTCGACAGCATGTGCAGGTTTGCCATGAGTGTGCCGGATTTCTCAGTGCGCACAAGAATGTATTAATGGCAAGGTACATAAAACTACAGTTATTGGTTGCAGGCAGCAAGGCATGGACGGATACAAGCTTATTCCGTCCATTTTCGGTTGGTAAAACAAAAGCATAAGAATGGCAGGTGACCTGTGATTGAGAGCGATTGGCTAAGTACTTGAAAATGGTGTAATTTGACGTTAGTAGGAGGGAATAACTGTATGTAACTACTGGGGGTATCAACTATAATACAAAATTGTGTTGGAATTCTAAGCGTTCAGGTAGCCGAGTAGGTTTGGTCCTAAAGACAAGCCGAGCTTGGCTCATGGGCTTCATGATCCGAGTAGCCCACGAGCCCAATATTTTTATTTTTTATGTTTTCTAAAAATAACTTTGTGAGAACTGATTCACTGAAACCAGAAACCTCAATGTCATCGTCACATTTCATGGCAGAAATATTCAACTACACATGACACCATGGGTTGTGAAATTTGACCATCTTGGACCACACTTTTTTTTATCACATTGATCAAGTGTTAAATAATATAATATCACATACAACATATATTCACTTGGAGCAAGTCAAAATTAACTACTATGGGTTGCGAAAATTGTCCAACTTAAAAATCGTAATCAAAATTTGGAGGACTATTGTTACACCTCGCCACCAAGGCTCCCACGTGGCCTACCGGCATCCCACAAAGACTGCAATTGACGCTTTCACCGAAGTCACTTGTCATCCCACGTGCAGTGTATAGGACCTACCGAAGTACCCTTGCAACCTAAGCACTTTCACCGAAGCTGTTTGCCGAAGCCCTTCTGTCGAAGTGGTGAAGCTCAACAAGGTTAAATTTAAAGCTCTATCATGATAAGTGACGACACACCTTTGAAGATCCCGAATTCATGAAATCTTGTTCGAATAATTGATTTGACCTGTAATGAGTAACTTGTCGAAATTTTGTCAACATGGGTTGTATGGTACCTTTTTTAGAACATTTAATGCCCCCTACGGGCTGGTTTGATCAAAATTGATGCTTAGGATAAAATGTTTCGATTAAGGAGGCGAGGTCACATGTTCTCTCATCCAATGAATATCATTGCACATGTAACACTAAATATTCCCCCTTTGCATCACTTGGAGGTAATACAAATATATTTACTATAAACTATGCATTCTCTCCTCTTGAATTAAATATTTGGTTGATAAAGTCAAATGTTTGACCTTGATTTTTAGTTTGATTTTTGTTAATTGTTTCTTATCAAGCAATTCCACTCATATATTTCGTCGGCGTCCGAATATATTTGTCTCGTGTTATAAAGTTATTTCCACGTTCAAATTCAAAATATCGTCGACGAGTAATCTGTCCAAACGTGATGGAATTAGCTCGTCTGGGCACAAGTGTACTCGATATCCGTTGTCCACATTAATGGTACAAAAAACGAGGTCAACAATTTTAGTTTAATTTTATTGATTAAATGTTGAGAGATATGATTATAGATTATATTTGGAATCAAACATCGTCCGAAAGTTTGAAATTTATGTCGATACAAGAAGATAAACAATGAGGTAACAAGAAAATATCAAACAATTATAAGAAAAACGACTACAATTTTAGCACTAGCCACCACAATACGAACAAAAGGTTCAAAAATGAATATTAATTTCTTTCATTTCACATAGTTGAGAAATATGCTTGTCAATACAATACGAACAATAAATATGGTTGCAACTCATTGTCACCGCTATCTCCATTCTCCATAGTTGTCAGGTGATAGAACAATTATTTGCAATATTCACATTTCAAGTTAACATTTGTTTTAATAGGGCTGAACATTATTATGTCAATGGCCTTAAATCTGTCTAACATTAATTTATTAGTCCACTATGTTCTCTTCTTAATAAAACTTTCCACCTTAAGCTCTTGAGCACACCAACATAAGATGTGTATGTAAGGATATGCTAAGTGAGGCGAATTGCTTGCCGACTCGTCCAACTAATGAATCGAGCAGCGAATTTTTTGTACAACTCACTCCTCAGCTCGCACGAATTGACTCGCGAGCTAGCTCACTCTCGACTCTTTCCATTTAATCCGTAAATGTATTACTTGTAAACAAATGTAACCCTTGTTTGAGCCCCATTTTAAGAGAAAAAATACATTTTTGAATAGTGATTTTTTGAGAATGCATAGTTAAAAATTAAGAAATATTTTTTTATTTACGTGTAATATTATTTTATTGAAAAATGTATAATTGAAATTTGATTTTGAAAAAAATGGTATTCAAACAATCCGGTAATATACAAACACGATATCTCACATATGAAATAATAAAAATATAATGAAGCACGCCAATAAAATAAAATAAAATACACAAAATTCCACCAATTAACAATATATTTACATCCACACGATGTTGGTAGGTTAGGTCTCTATCAGTCTATCGGAATAATAATGGTTTATAAATAGCCCCCCGGGGCACATCCAAGTTGGCAAAGGACGGACATTGTTGGGCTTATAACCTCAGGAGTCCACTATGTTCTCTTCTTAATATAACTTTTCACCTTAAGCTCTTGAGCACACCAACATAAGATGTGTATGTAAGGATACGCTAAGTGAGGTGAACAGCTTGCCGACTCGTCCAACTAATGAATCGAGCAGCGAATTTTTTGTACAACTCACTCCTCAGCTCGCACGAATTGACTCGCGAGCTAGCTTACTCTCGACTCGTTCCATTTAATCCGTAAATGTATTACTTGTAAACAAATGTAACCCTTGTTTGAGCCCCATTTTAAGAGGAAAAATACATTTTTGAATAGTGATTTTTTGATAATGCATGGTTAAAAATTAAGAAATATTTTTTTATTTACGTGTAATATTATTTTATTGAAAATGTATAATTGAAATTTGATTTTGAAAAAAATGGTATTCAAACAATCCGGTAATATACAAACACGATATCTCACATTTGAAATAATAAAAATAGAATGAAGCACTCCAATAAAATAAAATAAAATACACAAAATTCCACCAATTAACAATATATTTACATCCACACGATGTTGGTAGGTTAGGTCTCTATCAGTCTATCGGAATAATTATGGTTTATAAATATATCTTTGTTACAATAAACTGAAGCAGCATATTTCGGAAAAATAAAATAAAAGATGATTTAACGTAGGTGGACCCCATATGTTTTTTCTAGTCAACTTTGATGGTTACTATAGTTAGGTAAGTGTGCCGTGTGCTTCTGCTGAACCTTTTTTTTTTTTTCATTTTTACAAAAAAATATTTTTTTACGTGAATTTTAAATTTTTTCCTACTTTATAATCGCATATTCTCCAAAAAAAATTCAAAACTCATTTTCTTCAAAAATTCTTTCTAATATGGCATCAAACGGGGTTAAAAAAACTTTAGCATTACTATTAACTTTTAAATTGATCAAATTTTAAATTCAGCTACATATTTTATAAAATTTATTCTTTTTTTTCAACTCTTTAATCATACATTAATCAACTTTTTTTAAAAAAAATTTGTTAAATTTTTATCAACAATTTTATCAAAGAAGCCTTTAAACTGTAAATACATGAAATTAAAATTCAGATTTTAATTGAAATCAAAATCAACAATCAATTATAAAATGTGACTCACAACTTTTCAACAACTCTTTTCATCAAATTTTATTAAAATATATTAAAATCTGATTTTAATCTCTACCGAACATAACCTTGACGTGAATAAGTAGATCGTGGACCGCTGGATCATCCCTTGAGCATTAAACAGCTCACTAATGAGAAGTTCCGGGTCAAAATAACATGCTTACCGTTTGTCACAACTTGTTGGTGGAACTCTGTTTTCATTACCAGTATTTATATAATTCTGCATAATATCTAGAGTTGCTTCATATCTTCATTCTCATATCCCTCCCTCCCCCACCCAACCCAACCACCACTATATATATATAGAATGAGGGAGATGGACACAGTTGAAAAGGATCAGCTGGATGCTGGTGCCCAATTCGTTCTCAAATCCAGAGGTATGAAACTATGTCTTAATTTGCAATTATTCCCTGTGTTTTCTTCTTCACTTACTCAAATCGGGTTTCATTTACGGTTTAACGATAAAAGTTGAGCATTTAATGCATATTTTGAGTACCATAAGATTTTGCGTATGGCAAGATACGCAAAACAGGCGAAGCACAAGTTGTCAAGGACCAAGAACTCTCCCGGACCCGACAGGGTTCTTACTCGATTGATTTGTTATATTATCTTATTAAGATTTTACTATTTATTTGTTTTTAAAAATTTAGGTTCGTGGATACACAGCGGGTATCACTTGACAACATCTATTGTTGCACCACCATTATTGAGTCTTCCCTTTGCTTTTGCTTCACTGGGATGGACCGCCGGAGTAATGTGTCTAGTGATCGGAGCTTTGGTCACATTCTATTCATATAACTTGATATCTCTTGTTCTCGAACACCATGCTCAGCTCGGCCATCGCCACCTCAGATTCAGGGACATGGCTAATGATATTCTAGGTAATTATTTTAATGATTTATCACACTATTATCATACTAGATTCTGTTTTTATTCATTAAAATACGAATAATGCTAGATGTACATTCATTGTTAAAATTACGGGATAATTTCATCAGTGAATTGATGTAGTGTATTTAAAATTAAAGGTAATAATTGATGCCACCTAATTGAATGTCAAACTTGAATACTTGATATCAAAGAAAATGTACGCGATTGAAAATTGTAATAATAATAGAAAATATAATATGAAAATTTGAAACCTAAAGACCATAAATATTTAGATCAACGTGCTTTATTTGTGAAAGTTTGAAGGGACCCCACTCCACCATAAATAATTTTTTTATGATAAGTAATTTTTTTTTTTCCAACGTGCTTTAGTTTTATTTTTTTGGCAGGACCACGATGGGGTAGATATTATGTGGGTCCAATTCAATTCCTAGTGTGCTATGGTGCCGTGGTAGGTTCTACACTTTTGGGAGGACAATGCATGAAGGTATGTCTTTGTTATCAACATTTTTTTTTTCAATTCCTAGCGTGCTAATATTTGTCTTTGTTCACAATTCTCATCCAAAAGAAACGTCGAGTTGTTCAAGGAAAACACATTTTGCCTTTTCCCCCTATTTAAATTTAAGAAAAGATTAATATCTCAGTAGACTTAACGCTTTCTCATTTTTATTTATTTATTTAATAAAGCCGTGAAAAGGGATGCATTTCAATTAAAAAATAAAAATAGAAAGTTGCGCTCAATGTTAAGAAGAATTTATAAGATCGCGGAATGTTTAAAAATTATCCGGATAAAGTTTATTTGGGAAGACAATAAAAGTTTGTGATTACTCATTTTGTGCAGACAATCTACATATTGTCAAATCCAGATGGAAATATGGAGCTTTATCAATTTGTAATGATATTTGGTGGCCTAATGTTGATTTTAGCTCAAATCCCGTCTTTTCACTCCTTGAGGCATATCAATTTGGTTTCTCTAGTACTATGCATTGCCTACAGCGCCTGTGCCACTGCTGGATCCATCTACATTGGTAAAAATAAATTTCTCACATAAATAACCCAATATTTGTTACTTAGAATTAGATATAATCGTGAATTTTTTGCTGACATTCTTCGAAAATATATCAGGAAGTTCGTCCAAGGGGCCAAAGAAAGATTATTCTCTTAGCAGCGACGACGATACTCGGATTTTTGGCATTTTTAATGCTTTGGCCATTATTGCTACCACATTTGGAAATGGGATTATTCCAGAAATTCAGGTTTTTCGTTCACCAATTGTGGAGTGTGGACTCAAGTGTCACCTAAATTAGTGTTAATCATAACTGCTGGTAAAATAACACTTTTCTATGTAAATTGCTATTCCGATGAACTGAAAAGACTTTTATTATACTGTAGGCAACATTGGCTCCACCAGTTAAGGGGAAGATGTTCAAGGGATTATGTGTTTGCTATTGTGTAGTAACAGTTACTTTCTTCAGTGTAGCCATTTCTGGGTATTGGGCATTTGGCAATAAAGCCGATGGCCTAATTCTAACCAATTTCATGGATGATGGCAAACCTTTGGTGCCAAAATGGTTTATTCTCATGACCAACGCTTTCACTATTCTCCAGCTATCAGCTGTTGCTGTGGTAAGTACCCTGCATAAAAGCGAACACTAAGTCTAGAATTTTCCTTTACTTTTGTTTATATCATTTGTGTTTGGTGCAGGTCTACTTGCAACCCACAAATGAGGTGCTCGAACGGACATTTGCAGACCCTAAGAGTGGCGAATTCTCATTTCGTAATGTAGTCCCGAGAGTGATATCAAGGTCACTCTCAGTCATTATCGCAACAACAATTTCAGCTATGCTTCCATTTTTCGGCGACATCAATGCAATGATTGGGGCTTTTGGTTTTATGCCACTGGATTTCGTCCTTCCTGTTGTTTTCTTCAACCTAACGTTTAAACCATCTAAGAAGGGTCTTCTTTTCTGGTTAAATATCACAATAGCCGTGGTTTTCGCCACATTAGGAGTCATAGCTGCAGTTGCTGCAGTGAGACAAATAAGTCTTGATGCAAAAACATACAGATTATTTGCTAATGTATGATCATGCAAGGTGCCTTCATTACACAGCATTATATGATAAAATTTTGACAATTTTCTTATTTCACCATTTGAGTGCAATCTAATTCAATTCAATATACCAAACATCCCAGATAAGTTCAACTCATAATGATAAACTTTTTAATGGAAACATATATCGAGAAAAACACTATCTAGCATGAAAATGTAGCCAATATTTGCAGCTCAATAAGCTAGTGAAGAAAACTCCTAATTCGCTAGGCTACTACCGAGTATTCAAATATGAAGAAAAATAAGATTGCTTTTGGAGTTCTTACAAAGATGGTGGAAGGGGGATGTAAGGAGATGGGGGGCGTGGGAGTTGTTCAATGTCTGACATAACATGTTCTGAGGCGAGCTCGGAGGGTTGCGTGGGGTTCCAGTCAAAAGGCCGCATTGAATTATGATTTGGGTCAGGACCGTTGATGATATTATCTGTTGCATCAATTGTTGGCGCCGGGGCCTGAGTAGTTGCGATATGGTTCTCTTCAGAAACGAACAATTTGTTGTTTTCTATAGGTAATGTTGCTGCTGCTACACCATTATTAGGCCTTGGAGGTTCAACGAGATACCTACGCTTCAGTTTCTCCCCCATGTTTTGCTTGAAAGCTGCTATTACGAGCTATAAAAACGACGAGACAAAACCTCTATATAAATCTCAAACCAGGAAATCAAACAGAAATTACATGAATCTTAAAACAGAATCATCAGAAGGTAATTGCACAAAAGTATTGTTTCATATAAGTATGCCTCTATAAGAGAAATAAAATAGATAAGACTCTTGAATAATTAAATCATGATGTCTTCATCTAGACACTGAGCCTACATAGGCGCCTGGTGGTTCGTCCACTCATGGTGCAATAATCAATTTAAAAAAATATTTTGCCCAGAGTTCATTTGCAGTTACTGATCTCTGTTGACGGCTTTGGATTGACTTCCGTCATATTTTCTACTTCTTTCATCCACAATTCTAATCCAAGGCGTCTTCTTTTAATTTTGAAAATTATTCTACCATGAGAATTAAATTCTGTGAACGCTTCAGAATTGCTCTGATACTGTTTCTTTATTTGATTTAACACGATAATCATTCCATCTTCTACTACTTACAGTTCTATTAGCAAATCAACAAGTGAAATTCTCCATGACAAGATGTGAAGCTTACTTGAGTAGGCCCAGCTGCGATTAGTAGACCTGCTACACGGCCACCAAAAAGACGCCCTTCAGGAGTAGCTAACTGAACACTCAAAAGGGCAACTTTGCGTCGCACACCCCCCATTTCATTATACGTATATGATCCTGTTAGAGTTACAATCTCGAATCGGCCCTGAAAGAAAAGTAGAATGGGATATAAAAAGAAGTTAATGCAAACCCTCAGTGAAATATCTGAGTAGGTAACATGCATAATAAGCAAAGAGTATATGCTGCCATTCAGAAGCTCTTCAGTTTATACCATGTGCTGCCATTTCTTTCATCGCTATCTTACTGGTCATAGATATATAGCTGTAGTATCCACAGATCATTAGCGCTTAAACAACAAGATCTTAATTTGTTCTATAATATTTATTCTCATGGGGAAAAACATGAGGACAATAAGATATTTCCTCCAAAATATATTATCTGTCATAACTGCTTCTCGAGCTTGGTAAGAAGGAATAGAGAAAATGTTACGAGCCAGTGGTCAAGCTCCAAATGCTATGTAACCCCTAACACTCCCAACAATGGATTCGATTCCACACCAATCTGTAAGTGATAGTAAAGGCTGGGTGGTTTTCCGGCTCTTTGAAGAACTAGAGCACTTTGCTCAAGAGAAACAAGTTATCCAACTTATCTTTCCAGCTTTTCCTATTAAAAAACCCAAGCAGGATAAATGAATGTGATGACTAATTCTCTCTTGTGCTCATCCTAATTCATATCTTTAGATCTGAAGTAAAGTGTGCCAGAGAAAAAAATAAGACTGAACAATTGGAATTAACTGATCTCTTTTAATTTTTGAGTCCTCCATGGGCCATAAAAAGGGAGGATTCTAAGTGGTGTGCACGTCTTGTGTTTAGTATGTGCAGAATTCGTGCAACGCAGAAATAATAATGAAACGATATTATATTTGCAGTTATCTTTTCTATATAAGAAACTGCTTTGAGATTATGGCTAAACAATTTGAGTAAAAAGATCCTCGTCCCTCGACAAGTTAAATGGCATCTTTTGGTTTCAAGACCAACAAGCTTATAAGGGGTTCAAAGATGCTTTTCATTGATACTGTACTCTCCTTCAGGAACAGGGAAAATAAGCAGAGAAAAAAGATCCTTGACAGCTTGAAGACTTCTTCTGGCCCCAAAAAGAGCAAATTTGTCCACGGAAACTTTTGATTTTTATAGTGAATTTTTGAATTTAAAGGTACTAAAAATAACATAAAAACTCATGACATATATAGAACCAAAAAAGCAAAGAATTGCATCTCATATGAATGGGAGCCTCCTCAAGTCAACCAGCACACGCTTTTCCACCTCTATTGCAGTATCAACCGATAGCATCGTGCTCATCTTGAACATCTTTTCAGTTTCACTATCTGCCTCATAAATCTTTCCCACTTTGTTTGCACTAAGATTCTCAAATTGCTTCAACAAAACAATCTTCTTACCATTCCACCAAAACATATACATGTTATCTCTCCCTATGTAAGTGGCATCTAAATCATAGCACCATGTTCACAGAAAAAATACATGACAATTATTCATTTTTACCACATTAGAATGACCTCATCATTTTAGTGCTTTTAATTAGAAAGTGGAATTTCGCATACCCCATCCTCTGTTTGCTTTTATAATCCACACATGCTTGTGCTGTAAAGGTGTTTTTTCGATTTTCAAGTTTAAAGCTTTCGCTAATGATTTGAACACCATATTCTCAGTGATATATCTGTCATGCTCTTGCATACATTGTTGATGGTGCATCAAGTTCTAAAAATCTTATCAAAATTCAAACTGGAAATGTCAATTGGAGATTAAGAAACTCATCATACATTGAAAGCAATGTGCTTCTTTACATATCCTTCTTAGATCTTCGATAAGTCCATGATTGATAACACTTGTTTCTTACTTCATACAACAATGGGGGTCATGTTTCTAAAGAAGGATGTTATTATGCTGAAGTATTGGAACTTGGAACACTCCATCATGCCAAAGTATATTATTGCCTATAGGTAAACCAATACCAATTTGGTGCAGCAGCAGAAAAGATTTTGTAAACAAGAGAAAAGCTTAGAAGCTTCAAAGTTTCAACAGAACATCCTAAAGATAAAGAAAACTAGCACCCGACTTTTAATAGAACTGAAAATTCCATCAATAAAACTAATAAAAGGACTACATTGTAGTGCTAGCATAAATCACCAAAACTGACCTTATCAAAAATAGAGAAACTGTGGTTTGTCTGTGGAAATCATATCCTCATGTATAATGGGAATTAGAGGGACCTCATCGGATGAATTTGTAATACACATTACATAGCAGGTAAAATGAAAAGGGGAAAAAACTTTGGGGCAAGTGAAATAAAAGAGATAACCTTCTTAGAGAATGAAGCAAACTCAAATCTGTGATGCTTCTGTGTGGCTACACAGATTAAATATGTATAGTTGGAATAAAGAGTCCTTGGTAATTTTATATGGCCCAAGTTCATCAGCAGAAACATAATGTCAAAAGATAAATAGAAAAAATAAATGCATATGTAGTATCATACCTCATATCTTATGATGCCATCAAAAGAACCAGAATGACAAATTTCTGCACTGGAGACAGTGCCAGAAGCTGAAATAATGAAAGTCGATGCAGAAGTCCTTTGAGAAAATGACCAGATATGTTGAGAGATATTCTGCATAACAAAAGACGGTGTTTCTTCGTGACAATTACTATTGAAAAAATGCGCAAAGGGATGAAAAAGATAGTTTCACAAGTGAGGATGGTAATAAACTCTTTGGTTCTGAGAAACTTTACCTCGCCTGTTTGAATAGTAACCACATGAGGAATGAAGTCACTTCCAGCAGTGTCTACAGCTTCCCCTCCTTCATCAAAAAAAAGTTGAGAATGTGAGACGACAACTCCTAATTAAAAACCTTTGAAAGTGCTGGTTTGAAAGCACGATAATCCGAAGCCCGTTTAATGTGATTTTGTGTTTTTGAGTTTCTGGTTGTCCAGTTAATAAATTTTTACATTTTCACATTATAACACCATAATCCACAAAAAATAATGGTATAGGTGAATTGTGTGTTAAAATTAAAAGTATGTTATCATCGTGTTAATTAGTCTGTCTAGGGACATAAATATCTGTAAAAGACTAACAGAAACCAAGTCATCTTCAACTAAGTTTACAATTTGAACTTCTTCATTGATCATACAAATCCATAGAAACAGAACTGGGCAAAGATGATAATTATTCGGAAAAGTTCTGCTTATTCCTCAGATTTCGTTGAAACAAGAATTCCTTTGACAAAGAGATCACATTAAATCTAAAAATTTCAGAATGTTGAACAAAATTCAACCTTTTTTTTTGGGCAGAAAAGGCGTAAAACAACCTTCGACAGATAAAGTTGATGCGAGTTGGAGGAGGATTGTATTTGCAATTGAGAGACAGCATTGACTCGATGAAAGGTAGAATGTATTCAGCATTTTTCATTCTCGAGTATTAGAAGGATAATAAATTGAAAATGATATACACCAAAAAAATAATGATCTCATGTACTCAAAAGAGGGCTGATTTCCTTTTCACCATCATTGTAAATTTGTAATCTCCATCAGCGTATGAAACAACAATCTTCATGAATTTGCCAATTTAGCACAAAAAAAAAATTCCCATGAAGTTCACCCCACTATTGAAAACTCAGTGTGCCCCTACCCTACTCAAGATTGGTATCTTCCCAATTGCTGGCGTACTTAAAATGTCACTTACATGTGCTTTATATGCAATCAAACGTTTTTATATGACTTAAAACTTTACAAGAATGATGCGACATGTATTATGTAATCATTTTTATAAATCCCAATAATTTTTTGAATTAATCTGTTAAACAGAATTATGAAAATCTATCCCAAAAATAAATAATTATCCGATCTATATGTGCATCCTAGAAACAAACATTTAAATAATAACACAATCGAAAAAAACCACAACAATCAGCTATCAGCAGCCAAATCATAATAACTGCAAATATTCTTCATGAATAAGCCACTTTTGCACAACAAATGCACGGAAGTTCTTCCAATGCAGTTCATCACTCTTATCGAAAATTTCCTGTGCCCCTACCGTACTCAAGATTGGTATTTTTCACCGCTTGTGTGCGTACCTAAAAAGACACTTATGGAAGTTCTTCCAATACAGTTCATCACTTTATCAAGAATTCCTTGTGCCCCTACCATACTCAAGATTGGTATTTTTCAACGCTTATCTGCATACTTAAAAAGACACTTATAGACGCTTTATGCAAAAACATCGTTGCAAATTATCATCAGCATTGCCTATGGTAGTCAATGTCAATAAACAAACAAATGAAAAATAATCAAATAAAATACAATGAAATCCAAGTAAAGAAACAAATTAGACAATAACAAGTAACAAGGTATTATAAAAAAACTACCAATTTTATTGCAAAGTACAATTCATAACCAATTAATAAAAATAATACTGACATTAGCAAATCAAAAATTTATGTCCAAGCATGTTCCCAAAGGCAAAAAATATACTAAATCGATCAATTAGATAAAAAGTTACCTAAAGAAGCCGCCAATGTTTGCCACTTGCCGGAACCCTTAGGACGGCCCCTACCCCGTTTTGGAGGTGCAGAAAACTCCGGTGAAGTCAATAATTCTTGCTTCAATTCCGGTAGCTGCTTTTTGGGCCTTCCTCTTTTTCTTTTGGCCGGTAAGTCCACTACTGAACCGCCTGTAACACTCACCGCCGACTCACCTGGTTCTCCATTGCCACCATTGTTTAAATATTCCTCCGTGCCAATGGCCGTAACCGCCACCTGCTCTGCCGTCCCTGCCATCACTTGTGTCAAAATGCTTTGATTGTTTTGGTCTTCCATGAGAATACCGCACTCTGAAAAATAAGAAAATTCAGACAGTTAATAACAAAAAAAATCAAAACTTTATAATCGAGAAGCCATGCATGCATATATGGACAGATATATCTCTCTATGTATACGAAAAGATGATCGTTTACCAGCGAAGGCGAGATTCTTTTTTTGCAGAGAATGATTTTTTGGTTTTGCCGAAGAAGAAAATAGGAAGATTTAGAGGTTTTAGAACTGAAATTCTAGACAAACACAAGGATGGGTGAAACGGCTGTAGGTACGTGTTTTATGAGGTAGGAGTCACCTGATATTCCAAAATGCCCCTCAGAATCTTTATTATTTTCCTCTTTTTTAGGTGGACGGTTATATACGCACTTATGGTAAAGTCGTCCATTCAAATTATTACATCTCAAATTAATAATCACCTACAAAAAAAAAAAAAAAAAAAATTGTATGTTTTTTAAGTGGACAACTCAAAACACATATTCGAAGTGTCGTAATTTGAATGGACAATCCTACCACGTATACATATAAGATTGTTCACAAAAGCTTTTTTTCCTCAAACGAAGGGCGTCGGTCGGATTTTACAATGGACTAACTAGGTCTTTTTTTTTTTTTAAACGAAATAAAGAAGGAAAATTTGAACTATAAATAAAATACAGTATTTAATAGAAAATTTTGTTTTCCGCAAAATAAATGGAAACAAAATCATGTATAATTCTTTTACCTATAAAAATCATTGTCAGTATTGCATTTCATTAGTCCTACATATTCTTAATTGAAATAGTTTTATAAATAAATAATATTCAGCTAGTCATAGATATACATATTTCTGCACACAAACTGCACATGTATTGAGCGTGCCATAATTACTTACTACTATACCTATAATATTTGAAGAATTATTGTTTATATAACATTTTCTTTCATTTTCTCAAGTTCATTTCGACAAAAATCAAAGTACACGTTACCGCTTTAGGTGACGAACTCTACTAATGATAAATAATATTTACTCGTAAAAAAAAAATTTGAATTCGAGTTAAACAACTTGGACAACCAATGTCGCCATTTCAAGTCATGCACTACAGAAATGATCTAGCCTTGGTAATGTGGTAGCTTCGTGATTCACTATATTCTATGTTATCCTTTTAACAATGCTAACCTTTATAAGAGTACAACTTGGATCATGATCGTTTTACATCATAGGAAAATAAAAACACAAAAAGGAAGTATGTATTAAAAAACACAAAAAGATAGTATGTATTATGTTACTAAATTTTCTTTTCATGTTTCATAGATTATGTTGAAGAGATGAACCAAAGAATTGAAGGAGAAAAAATCCACTATCCATGTGAAAGTTATATAGTGCAAAAAATGTAGCAACCATGTCTGTTTCACCTGTTTCTTGCTTCAAAAACCATACTTTTTCTTCTACATCGAGTAAAAAATCATTAATTTCTTGCTATAGAAGTAAAATGCAAATGGAATGAATATGGGGAGGATCGATGACCAATTTCTTGCTTCAAAAGTTCTCATTCCTGCCCATCTAATTTTCCAAAGAGCTCGTTCCAATGAGATGCTGCTTCTTCTGTGGACCGAAAAGACCATATATGAGGCTTGGCTTTCTCCCGACTCACAATAATTTCCTGCAATCAGAAGATTTAATTGTCATTCCAATTCAGAGCAATAAGGAAAAGGTATGCCTATACGTACAAGTCTTCAACTGTGGCATGGAAACCCTTACTCATCCTGAGCCTAGTGAGAAGTAAAAGCTGGCTCCAAAAGCTCAAAAAAGGAGGAAATTGTGATGCTGAAGGTTGTGGTGATAAATGAAGAGACTTTAAAAAATGCAGACATTTAATTGACGAAATTCTAAACAAAGTTGAAGTGATTATGCTGTGCTGTGTAACAACAATTACATTCAAGTACCAGCATCAAAAGCCATGTTTGATACTTGAATAGGGAGTAAAAAGAAGTCGATTGAAGATACTAGCAACTATTCCTCAATTTAACCTTGTAATTGGTTGCAGCTAAAGGAGCACTTGTAACATGAGAAAAACATATAAAAAGACGAAGGGACACTGAATATATTAAAGTAAAAAAAAAAAAAATCTCCAATGAACACATGACAATATTGTGGGGAGAAAAAAAGCTGCATTTCCCAGAAAATTTACCGATGAATATGATGTTAACTGAATGTTTGGGGCTGCATATTGCTGCAAATTCTGATTTTGTTCACTACAGTAGACTATAAATCAACCTGTATTGCCCATGTCATAGTAAACAGCACAGATGTAGTCTAGACAGATCAGTTTTAGAATATCCTACATGTCACACCTTTTACATCTTGAAAGATTCATATGATAAAGACATAAAGTCCATCTCTGTGATACACTTTCATATGCAGAAGTTGCATTAAAAAAAATTTGGTATCTCGTGAAGTGCTACGCTATATTGCAAAGGTAATGTAATAACAGGTCTCTTGGATTTATATCTTGTGTCTGTTACTCTAGAACATTCTCCCAGGATATTACTGAATCAAGCAATGACAGTTCCCAATCACTTATTTTTGTTGGGGGCTTTGTATAGAAATATATGTTGTTGCATCAACAAAAAGCCTTTATATTGAGAATAAAAGATTGGCTATCCTGAACATTACTGAGGAAGAACTTCACTTACAGAGCAAGAAGAAAGATCAGAAAGCAGAGTAAAGATAATAGTTACAGACATTTTAGGTCTATCCAATAGCATGAATATCAGATGCAATCAAACAGAACACCATATGACTTTTGGGGTCTGCACATTTTCTAATAGATAAATCCAATCAAATTTACATTCCATTTCAATTAATCGAACTTATCATTACTCAGGCAAATGTAGTGTAGATCATCTTCTTTCCCTCCCACATTCTTTCTCTATAAATAAGCATTGCCCTAAAGGCAAGGCATCCACCATCCATACTTTAACACTTTTCCACTGGATAATGCTATAGTTTAAACCCTAATTACCTGCCTATAGTAGAGATTACCATTTCGACACATGTCAGAGTTTATTGATAAAAGCTGCAATTTTATCCTTTATAATAATTTGTGAACCCTAGATTTCTCATGCTAAGGTAATGCATCAAGTATCCAAAAATGAAGCAAAGTTCTGGCTGCAAGTTCGAGACACACCTCTAATTCGGAAGATCTTTTCGTTTTGAGACTCAAACAATCAACAAGAGCGGTCCACTTTCCAGAACAATTGTCAAGATCACCAAGCCGATAGTATTGCTGCATCTGATGGACAGGGGCTGCCAAAACATGATAGTCCATAAATTTGACGATTATAAAATGGATAGCAGATATCATAAGTAAATCCTCTAAACTTAATGATCTGTTCTCGAACAGCCAAGAAAAACTTAATTTTTCTAATGCATTCATATGAAGAAAAAGCTCTAAACTTTGAATTGGCCCCACAATTTCCATTTAATCAAACCATATCATGAATAAATCCTCCAACAGATACAAGTAAAGTAAATTTATTTGATCAGAACAATCCATTAAAATTACGGTCGCATAGTAAAACTAAGAATTATATGCGATATAATAAGTAATAGTGAAAACTAGAAAGGAGAAGAGGGGAGATTGCGGCTTACAATAGCAAAACCAGAGGGCGTCGAAGTGTTTGGTGCACGATAATCGCCGCCGTGGGGCGGCAGCTTCTTCCTTCTCTAGATTCATCCAACTCCCTCCTTCCCTTGTCAAATTGACTCTATGTTGGTGAAGTGTTTATATGCAAGTGTAAATGAAGGTAAATGAGCCAAAGGTGGATAATATTTTTGTGGTCCCAAGGAAAGTTTGAATAAAAAGCGGTTTAATCAAAAATGTTTTAGGACTAAGGAAAATTTGTTGTCTATGGTTTAGAAATAGATCAAAGAGGAACCGTTTGGAGATTTAGCATCAGTTACAAATTAGATTTTTAGTAGATTTTGATAAAAGTTGATGAAATACATAATCGAAAAGTTATGAAACCCATAAAACGTGTGATTACTTTGATTTAACTTTTTTAATTGAACCAAACAGGACTTAATACGAGTCATCATGATAATAAAGTAAGAGGTTGCAAATAAAAGTAAAACTAAAACATCTCACAACAACTATAACACATCTATTCAAGCATGTTCATGAATAACTTAAATAGTAATATAGAATCATAGATACTATATGAATGCATATTATTTGAGAAGTTCAAATGAAACTCTTTCTTTGGTTACTTGAATATTTATGTGTTGTAAACTTTTATTTTTATTTTATAAGATAAACATTATGTAACTGGTCTAAATTTTGGTAAGATTCATTGTGTTATTTTTATTATTTGAAATTAACGTTTGTTATTATAATGTTTTTAGATTTCAATCACATTCAGACAATTAAAGTGAACTCACAATCCACATTGATATATAGTTGAAAACTTGAAAAAGAAACTCTAAATTTATCATTATATTTCTGTCGTTTAAAATATATACAGTACAGGTAAGTTAACCAGAAATAAGCAACTTCAACAAAACTAGGTATTCTTCTATCCACCTACCACCGAATCTTCAGTTTCTCGCCAAAGGCACCTTAAAACGTGTCAACTACGAAGAGAACTCACTCCCTCGGCAATAGATAACTTATCAGAAGAATCCCATATCAAGCAGCTCTCCAAAATGCTTTCGGATTAATTCCGCAGACTAATACATGTACTGTGCGATGATCCTAGAAAAAAGTAAGATGAATCATTGGGATTTGATAACATAAGTTAGAACGAGTACATTGTCTGTCTGGTCTAAGTAAAGAGCATTTTAAGTTCTTCTATGCGTGCAGTTCGAACTTCTTGGTCAGTTAAAGCCCCAGATATCATCCGCTGCTTCCTAGCTTGAACTGCTTCCATCCTTTCTTCAACTGTGCCCTGCAGTATAAGGAACTTCAGATGAACATCTGTTGCGACCATGAAAAGTTAAGAGACTGATAAAATAAGAATACCTTCACAATAAACCGTTTGATCATCACTCTCTTAGTTTGTCCAATACGATGAATACGCATAACTGCTTGTTCCTCTACTGCTGGATTCCACCACGGATCCTACAAAGATAGAATATCTCAGGTATTAACCAATGAGCATGCTGCAAAATCAGTAACAGTTGCACAATGAAAACTTGTAAAATAAAATAAAAAATTAAAAAGTCGTTAATTCACAGCGTCAATTTTTGCAGGTGCTATTCCACAAAAATTCAACAAATGCTCCCATATCAACTAGTGAAAGTTTTGCAAGAATTCTTAATTTGTAAATGATTTTCCAACTATATCAATGGAGAGAACATATAGAATATTGAATTAGAAGAGTCTGACCACCTAATATATGATAAAACAGGAAAATATCTACTACAAAATCAAGCAGGGTAATTAATGATAGAATTACATCCCTAAATCAAGAAAAAATGAGTGTAAGCATAAGAGAAGCAAGATGGCCCTGTTCCTTCCCCCTCTTTCTTCCATTTTGTTCTCTACTAGATCCAAGGGAAGGATTGTCGGCAAATTTATCAGATTAACTTGAAGATCACATTGGTTAGATCACAGGTATAAAAAATCACAGACCCAGCCTAGCTTAAAATGAGCTGGAAGAACAGGGTTTGGATTACTTTCACTTTTTCCAGTACACTTAGAGGGATTGGGGCAGTGAGGATGAAACCCAAGTAGCTAGGTAACAGTTTTTTCACTGGAGCTGGGCATCATCATCTGATTATCCTAAATTTTCTCGTGTCTACAAACAACATTTTCAAGCAGTTGTAATTCAGCTAAGGATTGAAATTCTGATTAAAACAACCCACCCCACCCAAATTACACCCTAAACTCAATTATTGAAGATCAAGCAAACTATTAAAAGAGGGTTAAAAAAAAAAAAAACACTCCGTATGTACTCCAATCCAATCCTGTTAATCACAAACACAGCTGTAATTGATCAAAATATCAAATTATGATAAACGAATTTCATATGAAACTGATAAGGTAGGATTCTGGTTCATAGATATATGAAATAGAATGACAACTTCGACTGCAACCTAGACCAGAAAAGTCGCACACTTTCTGCCAAATTTCAATCATGAATGCAAATCATCACACAAATAAAACCAAAAGAATCTTGTAAATAGCATACAAGACAAATCCCTGAACCATCATATATTGTCCATAGCAAAAAAAGAACATTGATCATGCATGGGATTCTTAAAACATGAAGTGCCTTACCATGACAAAAGCATTAGATGCTGCAGTTAGATTTATTCCAACCCCACCAGCCTTTAGTGACATGAGCAACACCTATATAACAAGGAGAACTTGTAAGAAAATCAAGCCTCTATTGTTATCTTCTTTCTACATCTTTTCTTTAGAACTAAAAGACTATAAAGACAAACCATGACGTTATCCTCTTCTGAGAATTGCTTTATTACTTTCTCACGCTGTTGTTGGTTTAGAGTCCCATCAAGACGGAGGAAAGGAATGTTGCTCCTGGAAACAAATGAATAGAAAAAAAAATTCTCCAGTAGTTATCTAACCAGGGTAGAAATGATAAAGCACAAGGCTGTGAGGTGTAAGCATGCTTCTTAGATATAGACAGTGACAGAGCTAGTAACGAGATCTGTTAAATGGATATTATCAAATGCATTGTCAATATACATCAAGAATTCATTACACCATCTCTCAAAAGACCAAAAAAGAGGAGAGAGAAAGACGCCATTTTGATTTGGAAAAAGCATTATACAATTCAGGTTTAAATGTTACATTGACCCCCAGCCCAGAATATCTTCCACCTTAAATTTACCCCAGTCACCATAGCTGTAATTTCTGAGCTATAGGAAAATGCACTGGCCTTCGCAGCCCATTGTCCAAAAATATGAAAAGTAGAAGTTCCAAAACGGAGAAGAAAAAGATTATACCGAGAAAGAGGAATCTGCAATAGATCCAAAAATGCAGTCCATTGACTGAAAACAATGCTTTTGGAGCTCATGGTTTGGAGATTTTTTAGTTCACACAAAAGAGCAGAAACTTTTGATGACTCCACCCAACTTTTCTCCACATCAATCTGAAAGCGACTTTCAGTTGGTGCCGTTATGAGCTCCTGCTTGCTAATGGTTTTTCTGAAACAAGAAATGTAAGGCATCAGTGCATCCAGTAAAATGTCATCGCTAGTGAATTGCAATTTCTGATTTCTTATCTGTTGCTTATCCATATCGATATCTTCCCTTCAGTTTTGCAGTTTTTATTTATCAGCTGGGAAAATGTGCTAATTGTTGAGAACACAAGAAAACTTATTAATACCTACAAACAGGACAAAGACCCGAAGTAGGACTTTTCCAACTTGCCAATAGGCACTCTCTGCATAATCGATGCGCACAAGGAGTTAATACTGCATCTTCAAAAGCTTCTAGGCAAATAGGGCACTCTCCCTCCCCTTTCCGCAACTCGTCCACAACTTCCTGAACATACGCACGTGACAGTGTATCCTTCGCCTGGCCATCCTTACTGTCCAGACCGCCCTTGACAAAACGTCTTGCAAGTTTATTGAGATCAGAGAATTCTTGAGTATCACCTCGACTGGACACAAGAAGAAGCACAAAAAGCACATCACTGACAAATCCTAATTTAAAAGTAGCATATAGGTGCGCCAGCACTCGCGCATAAATATAATTCAACTAGTTACTCAAAATCTAGATTATAATCCAATGTAACAGGACAGCATCCAGAAAGTAACTGATTAGATGCTTTATATTGCAAAAACAAGATTGGTGAAGTTCTGACAAGGTTAATCTCTCTCTCGAGTCCAAATATTTCCAGACTACCATTTTCTGAGATAACACAACACATTTATTATACAGAATATTTTTCCAGTGTTCAATAGAAATCTTCAAACCATGATCCAAGAATTGGGAAAAGATTTATCTTTTGCTCAGATTCACTGTGCCACCGTATAATGTACTTTATTTGAATAAACACAGTTGCGTGACTCTACCATCAATTTGAGCTATGATAAGTTCAATGCCAGTCCATTCCATACTAGGGTGATGAATACAACCCTCAGAAGAGAAAATTTGTTTCCATCTTAGGCACAGTATTTCAATATTCAAAATTTCGCATAAATTAACTAATAATACATTTACATGCATGGATAGGTAAAATGCTAGATAAACATAAACATATGGATTAATAGATAGAAATTGCTGGAGAACAGAGCTTGACAGAGAAATATCCCAACCTCATAACAAGAAATGGGTGATCACAGCATTGACGAAGACGCAAGAGAAGTTCCAAAATAGAGGCATAGTTATGAAGAACCCGGCCTTGCTCAACAAATTGATTAAATTTTACCTGAAGATTTGGAAATCAAAACATTATTGAAATTCCACTACAAATGACACAAGTTCCAACAGAACTTATTAAGATTGATGCCATTTATCTTTAAACAAGGCCCACCTTCGACCTATTAAACAAGGCCTCGTAGAAGTCCTTCTCCGCTTCTGTAAGATCACAATATATCACTTGAATATCCGCAGGTGGAAGAACTAAAATTGGCCTGCAGCTCAACAAAGTTGAAAGTAAAGACAATAGTAATAACACCACAAGTAACATGCAGATAATGCCAAAAAGAACCAGATATGTAGTGAACTTATTATTCCCACCTGCCTTCTCGATCTGTGCTAAACTTTGTTCGTCTTAACATGATTGGCTTTAAGATTGACTGGACCAACTTTAAACCCCTCTCGTCACCCTCCTCAAAAGGTTTCTGAACAAGTTTATTCCACCTAAAATATTAATCACATTACAGATTACCAATTAGCATATAGTAGAATAAATAAAAATTGCCCCTTGGGACACTGCACAAAAAGTATGAAAACAGACACTAAGAAATAATTACTCAAGTGTTGAGCCTGTCCATTTACAAAGTACTTAATATCCAAGCACAAAAAAAAAAAAAAAGGAAAAACACAATGAAAAAAAAAAAAAAAAAAAAAACAAAATTTNAGCAGAGGAAAAAGGTAATGGGAAAAGTATATCATCCATTTGATATAAACAAGTTTACTGCAACTAAAATTTGGAAGAAGAAACTTAATTGAATGACAGTATCAAAGACAAGACCAGCTTACTTAGAGCATCATAATTAAATGAAAAGTATTGCTGTTATTAGAACATAATTTTATTAATCACAATAATAAAATACATACATCAAGAGAACAGGGAGTGCTCTTAAAATATAAGAAAAAAGTCAGAATCAAGACTACATCAAATTCTTCCCACAGAGATAAGATAAAAAGGAATTCCATTAACTGATTTGATGTCAAGGACCACAAAGAAGCTACTGCTTTTCCATCTTCCATAATACGCCAAGCAGTACTGTCGCTTAGAAAGATTTAGAAATTCCTTCAGGTCCAAACAACCCAAGAAATTTCCAAAAACACATCACCAACTTTCACTATACAAAAACCAATTGGGTTTTCAATTATATCCCACTGCACCTTTTTAAAAACATTCAAAACCTGCTTCACTTAATAAGCACCACAAAAATATTGGGATATGTCTAACAAGTGGTCAATATTTCTATTACCCTCCAACACGACACAGATCGAGGAGAAGAGATAAATGAGGACATTTCTTTCCAACGAGGATAACCAACCGTGCAATCACCTTAATCGGATAAAATGAAAGTAAAGAGTTCAAATATTGTCATGCTTGGTAATTCAATTGGAAATAGGATTTTCTGAAACCATATGCTCCACAAATTGTGTTATTCTCCAAATTATTGTGTTGTCTCCACATTGTATACAATAAGAAGCAGCAGTTAAACCTTGCTCCGTAATAAACTTGTCAAAAGAATAGGTTGAAATTCAATTAGACACTAGTTGGAGAACCAATACAAATTCAAGAGATGGGCTAATCTTATTACCAGCATGATAAAACTTTGACACGGGTCTTATTTTACTATGAATGAAGTAATTAAAGCAGAAATATCTACTCCATATAATTGAGCCACCACATTAAAAATTCTAAGATTGTTCATGAAGGAAGAAATATAGTTATTTATATTTTATCTTAAACTAGCCATCTCATGTGCATGCATCACCTTTTTATAAAAAGCTAGACAAGTGGAATTTATAAATGGGTAGTCCTATACCACTTTGACCCACCTCATCTACAACCTTGAATTGTTAGTGATGAAGGAAATTTATTTATCATATTTATATCTTCACAAAACAACTTATGCCCCTGTTTGATTTGGATAAAAATCAGATTTTTACTAGATTTTCATAAAAGTTGATGAAATAAGTGGTTGAAAATGAGCTTTTTTAAGAAATAGGGGCCAAACAGCGGCTATAATCTGTTATATACCAATATGCCAAAAATTAGTAAATAAAGGAAGTACAGAATGTAAAAGGAGTGATGGAAAATATAAAAGGAATGTCTGCAAACATTTCAACAGGAAACACAATAAAGATTGACTGTTTATTTGAAATATCAACTCTAATTGTTCTATCCACAGTAAGCTCGCATAAAAAGTACTTCCTTGAGGTCAAATAATATGCACTAAGAATTGGACTGAAATCTTACCATGCCCAACTTCCCCATGGTTCAATCCTCAAAAATCGAAGAAGACTGTAAACATCCTCCAGGTTGTTCTATTAAAAGGAAATTGCACTGTGAGAAACAATACTAAGAACTAGATGAAGATAAAGTTAGAAAGAATCAACAAGAAAGCCAGGCAAAAACATATTAGCGGAAGAGTTCACAACATGCTCAACAAATGCAAGGGCCGTATTCACAATAACAAGTGTTGAACTACATTAACTCTCAGAATATGACCCAATAACTAATAGCAAAATCGAAGAAAATATGTTTAAAAAAAAAAAATCTCTCAGATGATGGTTAATGAATTTATTTCCTCTTTGGGATGACACCAATAATGACTTCTGAAATCTTTCCAAAAATGTCCTTACCTAAAGTACATGATAGAAATAATATTTTTCCTATTTCTGGGGAGGGGGATTTCTTCATGGGGATAATGTTGTTGAATCTTAATGACAGAAAACATTCTCATATAATGTGCTGGATTACCAAGGATTCTTGGCCATTGATCTTTAGTGTAACATCAAAGAGTTACATCAAATAACCACTTTTTAAACTCCCGTCTAAAGTTTCTGCCAATACCCAGATATTAAGTCGTGATAGAGGCAGTATCATTTATGTTAAAAGACCATATCAACTAAAACCTATAGAGTACTAATCCAAGCAAGACCCCCTAGACTCATCAAACAGAGAGATCAAACTCATTGGTTATATTACGTTCAAGGGAAAAAGGACGAGAAAATAATAAAAATAACTACTGATTAGAGCACTAAAATTTATGAAAAAGCAGTGCTACTATGGTAATGCACCTGGATAGGTGTGCCAGTAAGGCACCATCGACGATCGGCAATAAGACCAGCTGCAGCCATGGAAATTTGGCTTTTGGTAGATTTTATAGTGTGTGCCTCATCAAGAACCACTCTAAACCATCTCACTGAATAAAGTCCTCCATTTTCCTCCCCATTCTACACAAGGAACACGGAGAATGAAGAAAAGATATATCAGATTACTTTATGAGTAACAGAATGAAGGAAGAGCAGGATACTAATATAACAGATCCAACACCAAAGGCAACACACATGCCGAGTGCACTGGACAAAAAGGACGAGGATGGTGGCCACTAAAGCCAATTTAACTGATTAAATAGAAAACAATGAGTACCTCTGTTGAAAACTCAGAGGCTAACACTCCATATGTAGTTAGAACAACATCACTTTGAGCTAGAACTTTTGCATCCTTTGATCTACTTTGACCATAATGAACATAGATAGACAATGCCCCAGGTCGAGCATGTGTTTCAATTTCTGTCTACAATGCAAACTTCAGCTTAAAGGATTTCCTTTAGTAGGCTGAATCACTATGTGCACTTTCAATAGATACCATAAAACACTAACTACCAAAACATGCGAACTATACCTTCCACTGGCCTATAAGTGTCATAGGACAGATAATCAGATTGCCACCACCAGCAAGCGAGTTCTGCTGCTTTTGAACCTTGTCAAAACCACAAAACTTTGTTGTTTTCTTTGAAGATGTTGGAGAATCGTCTAACATATCGCCTGATTCACTGTTTTCATTGGAAGTCTTGCTAGACAATCCACCTCTTCCAGAATGAGAGAGGAGAAGAGATATAGTCATGATAGTCTTCCCAAGCCCCATAGAATCTGCCAAAATCTTCCAAGTTTATCCTACAGTCAGATTTGGAATACTAAAACTACAAAATGCAGGCAACAGCTGACAAATCAATACTAGCAACATACTCCTCCTCTAGCAATTTGAAGAGTGCTCGGAAATTCTGTAGCAGCATCACCCGAAAATGCATTTAAGTATATCACCAAATCCCTCCTACAAATGAATACAGCTTCTTATATATGGCGAAAAAAAGTACTCTAGTATCTGAATACTTAACATAGTAATGAAGCATCACATACGTATCTGCAAGGCGGTATGCATCCCAACATGGATGCAAAGTTGTAGCAGCAGCAGCATCAATGTTGCGGCCCTTCTCCAGCTGAAACATCCAATGAAGAGCCTGCTTCTGGTAAGGACGAAGCTCACACTGCAGGGTACTAGGAGGCTCCATTTCCTAAATGATCAAAATCAATTCATGCAACACCTAAAGCAAATACCACATTAAGAAATCTTGAAATGGCCTTTACATCTAAGTGTGAGCTATCAGAAACACCAACAATACTGTCAAGATCATTATCAGAAATTGGTTCCTCGTTTTCCACTTCATTTCCATTTGTTGAAGATGGATTCTTGAATTTATTGATATGCAGGAAGGAGGTTTCCTGTCCGAGCAAATTGAAGAATTAATATCCATTTCTTTTTTTCCTTTTTTTTTTTTTTATCAACCAATGGATTCATTAAATTTACCTCTGGGTTCAAAGGCCTCTTCCTTGTGTACAAATCTCCTGGAGTGAATTGTGCCTAGAATGATAGAGAGAATTAAATCAATATAGGTAAGTGTCAGCAAAGATGGTCCTTTGACAAGTTGGCCAGCTTCATTATATAGATTACCACATATTCTGAATTAAACCTTTATAATTGAATCTAACATATAATAATCACCTTTTTGAAAGGAACAAGACCTAGCAGCCTGAGCAAAGATGGCAGAGGGTGAAGAACAGATTCATCTGCGGAGTTACTGGTTGTCTTCAGTGAAGTTTGATTGATTTTTCGCAACATGGAACTGTTGATGTACACACTGCACAAAACACAAAAACAATACAAATCCACCTCTTTTAATCCCCCAGGCCCACGCAACATTCCATACATACTCATTTTTTTTCCATTAGTAGGATGTTAACATGACAGTTTCTAGTTATAGGAACATAAAACTTAAAACTACCAAATGTATACCTCATGTTCAAAATAATAGTATCCATGATTCCCAGCACAGCAGGAGCAGATTTACAACACCCCTGAAGTCGAACCTTCTTTTCCCTCACTAGCGGCAAAAGACACCTAGCCCATTCATTTGGAATGCGGCCAATCTGCCCAACGTGTCTTCCACATTTTGTTACAATGCAAAACCAATTCAACCCATGTACTTTATAAGAAATTATAGCAGTTCAGATTCTGTTAACCTTTTGAATGACTAGCATTATATGCTATATCATACTTAATTAAGTATCTTATTATTTTTAATTTTCACTTCAGCTTTCTATTTCCTTTAAATTAAAAGTAATGCATTCAAACTTAAACATGGAAACATCTACCTAGTGTAGCAAATAAAACAATGCATAGTTTCTCGAAATGCAATTTAATAGAGGACCTCATACATTACCTCGCCATGAGCTTTTGTTGAAAATCGTACAATTTCCGAGCAAGCTGCTGCCTGCCGGCCACGGCCACCCCCAAACTTCCCAGGTGAGGGTGTCGTCAACTTCCTCTCAACCGGGAATGTGAAATTCACCTCATCACCGGAATTCAAGCTCCTTCCTTTACATGTTGACAGCCCCGCCACCTCAGCAGTTCCCACAAACCACCACTCACTCCCCATTTCTTTCCCCAACGCACTATTACTATTGCCATTACCCTCACCCTCAATTCTTCCACTCCTAAGGTTCAGGTTCCCATTTGAGTTCGAACCCGAATGAGAATTCCCCACCCTTTTAGCATTGAATTCTAAATTCGACTCAACAGGTGGGGGCTTGGGATTCAAATTACCATTGGAGAGCCCAGTTTTTTTAAGGAATTCGGGTTTCTTGAACAGCTTCGGACTATCAAAAATAATGTTAATTGCCGCTGTAGGGTCGTTATTGGCCATGTGGAGGGCTCGGATGATGTCCATGTCGGAAAAATCCAGGCCGACGATCGATCTGACGGTTGAAATGACTTCGTCCGTGCCTTTGTTTCCCATTTACTCGTGTCAATACAGAAGTAAGAAAAACCCTAATAATGAATGGAAAATGAAGTTTAGAGGTTCTACTGGTGTGCATCTAACACAATTCCGTAGGCATGATTTGGGGTTTTCAGAAAAATCGGGAAATGGAAAACCCTAATGGAATTTTATTTATTTATTTTTTATATTTGGAGAAGAATGGATTGAATAGAAGGGCCTGTGTGGCGGGTTGTTTATATATGGGTAAGGAAGTGTGTGAGATTTCCCGCCATATCCTTTTCCCGGGAAGATTTCTACTACAAATTATTTTGTTAAATCTTGCTGTTCACATTAAACCAACAAATAGAAGAATTATTCACCACTTAAGCTTGTTTGGGTTTCAGTGTATTCCAATATTAATTTTGAGAACAATTTCACAATATTATTTACGTAGAATTTATCACTCATCTCATTCTCGTTATAATCTCAATATTTTTTTTTCTCAAACAAGCACTAGCACTTGTTTGGGCTCTATTTTAATAAGATTTTAAGGAAAAAATGTATTTTGGAATAGTGATTTTCTGGAGAATGTATAGTTAAAAAAGAAGGAATTTTTTTGAATTTACGTATAATATAATTTTTGAAAAATATGTGATTGAAAGGAGAGAGAAATATATTAAAATTTTAATACCCCAAACTATGATGGAAGCGTGTTAAAGAATTTTTGTGAAAATTCAATTGTTGAATTTATTTTATTATCTTTTTTTAAGTTATTTGTTATTAGATTCAGGGTGTGTTTGAGTCACATTATTTTGGAAGAATGTATTTTGAAATAGTAGATTAATGGGGAATGTATGATTGAAAGAAAAAGAAAAGTTATTGATATGATTGAAAATATTATTTTATTGAATAACGTATGGTTGAAAATAAGTAAAATAATGAAAATGAAAATTTTAATGTAGCTCAAACAGGGGCTCAAATTACAATGAAAATGAAAAATAAGTCACTTTTTTAACCCTCTTTAAAGAAGTCATCTAATAACATAATTTTAAAATATCCTAGATTTTATTTTTCACCGTACTAATGATTGGGCCAGCTCGTCGACAAATCGGAGGTCTACGACTAGATACTACACATTTTTATTTTAAGTGAAAATCTTGTGACATGAAAGAATTAAAAGCAAATAGTAATCGCGCGATCGAAATGTAAAAGAGTATAAAGCATATTTGACTTCTAATAACATTATTCTACCAAGAAATATAGGATGTATGTTGTCAACATATATTTAATAAATTAATGTGATGGTTGGGTCAATTGTTTGGCTTTAAGCTTGAGTAGGTAAATTCCAGCTTAAATATATGTGCAAAACCAAGTATTTTTCAGTTTTTGGAATAAAGTTATGTATTGAGCCAAAATAACTCAATTTAATTCTTTGTGCCTCACAACAAACCCAATGACCCTTGAAATGTCTACATAAAAATTAACATTGTATTATAGTTTACAGATAACAAGCACAGTTGTCACTATTGTCACCACCGATTTGCCATTATGCAATTTAAATTGACAATGTTAATATATTTTGGACAAAAAGATATGAGTCCTAACTCAATTAGTTAGAACTTCGTACTAATTTGATGTTATAAAATAAAGAGAGTAGACTATGTTAGAGAGAATTAAATCTCAACGTTACCATATAGGATATATATTACAAGGTAATATAATTATCCAAAATTTGATTTTTAGTCCCTGTTTGTTTTCAATTTTAAGTATAATTTCAACCGTTGCTATAGTTGGGGAGTTACAATTTTTGACCACCGTGTCATAGTGGGCTCCACTTTTTTGAATCAAAAAATTGATTTTCATGTTAAAATAATCTGAAACAAACGTGGGCTTAATCAACATGAATTTAAGCCTCTGTTTGAGCTTCATTTTTTAGAATAATATATTTTATAATAATGATTTATTTGGAAAATGTGGCTAAAAGCAAGAAAAAAACTGAGTTTACGTGCAAATTTTTTTAATATGAAGAATGTGTGGTTGAAAATTTGAAGAAAAATGAGTTTCTAGATAATGAGATTCAAAGAGATGCTTAATATCCCAATACAGAGAATAAATCTGCTGTTTATTTTCCTCATCAGAAATGTTGCTGTTTAAAAATACATGTTGATTGACAAACAAATGCAATTGGGTGCCTACTTTGAGCAGTTTTTTCATATCACATTACAAAAACCAATGGAGTGAAACCTGACTAGAATCTAGGAAGAAAAACAAAACATGAAACCATCCCTAGCAAAGGCAGTGTAATCGTGCAAAAGAATATCAAAACTTCAACAACCTCCAAACATTCATCTCACGTTAACTACATACAAATTCACCCTTTAGTCCCGCCAGCCCTTGCATCGTGTTGTTCAATGCTCACCTTGTACTGTCAGGGAGGTATTGACTGCCAAGTTGTATAAACATTGTAACAAGTGTCGTGGTCAAACAGCCTTCAACAAGTTAGGATTTACTCACAGCAAACCAGCAAGCATAGCTCCGGGATCTGATATTTCTGTTGGTGGACTGATTGGCCAAGCTTGAGAAGGCATAGGTGCAGGTGCCTGGGATGGAACTGGAATGTTAACTAATTGTTCTTTGATGAACTCCTTCAACCATTACATAATCACAAAAAGTTCCAAGATCATTTATAAGCTCAAATACACAATCCATTGCTATGAACTTGGATAAAGTTGAAGTCATACTCAAATGTAAGTGTAGGATCTCCAGATGCAATGGTCATCCGCAGCTGAGTTCTGTCTGCTGGATCTGTTTATATTCTTATCTGAATATTAACAAAAGAAATTCTTAATCTCACCAAGGTCATCTAGTGGCGCCAATAGAGTTTTTTCCAAATATAAAACATCATAGCACCCAAGTGAATAAGCATTTTTATTGATCAACTCGCCATCTAGCAAGTAAAGCATGCCATATTATGCATTTCTTCCAATGGCTGTAAAGCTCAAATTGAACTTACAAGCTACGCATAAATCTGGAATAACGCTGTTAAGATTAAGCCACTCTTCTTTGAATGCTTATAATGCACAGTAAAAAGCCTATTACGATATAAAACAAAGACATAGTAGACAAGAACATCAACTGCTGGCTTACCAAACATAACATAGCTCGTGTACTTGCGACCAAGTTGTGCTTGCGACCAGGTTGTTTGTATTGAGATCCTAAACAGGAAATCGAAGATAAGTAGAGTTCAAAAGCATTGATGTAGAGGCAAAAATAGGGCTACAAGCATGAAAGGGGCTTAAAATTAATGGGATTACAAGCCCAGGGCAAACCATCAACTGGAAACTGTTATACAAGTTTGCCAGTACCACAAGAGGTATGGGTCTTATGCCTCTAACCTGGAACATTTAAAGGAAACTCAGGTCAGTTATTTATTCTTTCTGACTTGAAAGATATACGTGTTTCTATGACAGTTCAGAAAGCACATACAACTTCTTGGAGCTTCAAAGGAGGCCCTGAGAGGGATCTCCATTGTCGGAAGAATTCTTCAGCAGACACTGAAATTGCTGAAGAAACTTATTCACGACAGCAGGAAGGCGCAGTTTAACATTGACCTGTTGGTTTATACATATATATGTTATCATCCAAAAAAATAAACAGTTCTTTTCTTTTTATTTTCATCTTTCAATTTAGTATAAACTTGATGGGTAATACCACATGGGTTCCGAATGTGTATGAGAAGTCAAGAACTGCTACATCTCTGCTTGGTCTGAGGTTCACTACTTCAAGTGGGCATTGGACCTAAGAAGCCAAAGAGTTTCAGTTACAAGTCGAAATAATGGAGATTAATGAATGATGATTAAAAACTAATATGGCTTACAAGATTCTTCTAGGACAAAAATCGTCATTGGTACTCTGACCTGTGCCCGTGGAGGAATTGTCTCAGGTACTAATGATAGTTCCATCTTTAAATGAGATGGGGCCAATATCAAAGCTTGAACTGAAAGGAGTGGAGCGATGGTTTTATTTCCCAAGAAGATTACTAGTCGCCCATGAGGTGCTTGCCACTCAGATTTTATGCCAATCTGGGATGATATTAAAAGATGGATATTGTTAGTACTTCAGCAAAATCAATATCAGCATATGTCGCTTCAAGGGATGTAGAGCATAACAATTGAACGGATGCTTGAAAGTATGTGAACCTGAATATGCGGATCCTCATATAACACGCCACTATCCTTCAGGCATAAAGCATGAAACCTGTCAGCAATGTTACCAATAGGCTGCAAGCATCAAAAATAAAGTGAGAACTTTAGAAGCATATGTGCATTTTGCAGAAACCAGTTATAGTAAGCCCCTGTTTCACGGGTTGCCTTTTTTCTTAGCACAGAAAGGGACACCGTGCGGCAGTAGTCTGCTCCGCTAGACTACCTTCCGTCTTTTCTTGGGACGAAAGAAATTTTGATCAAAAATAATAGAAAGCTTGAAACACAATTGAAAGAAACTCGTTCATTGTCTCCAAATGTGACATGACCTTCATCCTTCATCATTCTTTTTCAAATTTGATAGTAAGGTTGTATCTCCGGTCATGTGCTTTTAACATCTGCTATCCAAGAACCATTCGCTCGTCATTTTCTTTGGTACCTACAATAACAATTCAACTTTTGATTTTTGATACCTACACAAGTTTGGGTTCTTGGTAGTTAGTTTTAGTGGATCCTCGAGTCCACTTGTTTTCAAATTGTAACTTCTTTTTTGTCAGACAATTATAGGAAATATGTCCATTTTTGTTGCAAAAGCTACAGTAGTTTTTGAGGGAACTGTATTTGAAAATTTGAAAAATAATTTTTTTAGAAATTTTTGTTTTAAAAATGGTTTATATTCAATACCTCATTTATCAAAAACACATTTTTGATCACCGAACATTAAATCAAAATTTTTCTTCTCTTGAGTGAATTTAAAAATAATTTATTTTGTCAAGTCTTCAATCTTTACTTTCAAAGAACAGTTTTCTTTGTACAATGAATCATAATCAATATTTTCCTTTTGGTTTCCAAAATTTTCTCCATTCCACTTTTTAATAATTTATGTTTTTTTTTAAAGAATAGAATGGTCAAGAGCGAGTTTTTCTAATTTTTCTAAAATTTCATCATAAGAGGAAGATAAATCATCATATGAGAATTTTTCAATAGAATTTATCTTATCATTGATTGACATGAAACACATGTTGGCGATTTTTTTCTTGACGTTCATTTTCATCACGATCATCATCGTCGCTTTCATCACATGTTGCTTGGAGTGCCTTTTTCTTTATATTTTTCTTTTTGTTTGGGTACTCTGTTTTTTTGTGACCGTGTTTGTCACAATCATAGCAAATGATTTTCTTTCCTATTTCTTCGCTATTTTCTTCCTTCTTTTAAAATCTTCGATTGTTCCGAAAGCCCTTCTATTTTTTGACAAGAAGGATCAAGTCATTGAGTTCTTCATCGCTCACGTTGCTAGTTGTTCCTTCATCAAATGTCGATTTTAGAGCAATTTTCCGCTTCGGAGCCTCATTTGATTTTTTGAGTAGTTTCTTGTTGCTTTGTCATAGTCAAGCCTGATTTACCATTATTCATCGTTCTTGGTGTTTTCATTTCAATCAGGTGTTTTTCTTGCGGTGTCTTCAAACACTCGTTACCAGATTATTAATGGATCGGAGGGTCTTGTAGAAGCTTCACCATTGGCAAAACAGATCCCACCTGTTGCCATGGCCTTCACAGTGGGTGTACGGTTTGCAAACAATGTATACGGTGGAATGCAGTTTGTAGATTGGGCCAAATGGAGTGGAGTTCAATAGTTGTTCGTCAGAAATTTAGGATTTTTTTCAATTGGCATATACTCCAGAAATTCAGAAAGAAACACCCATAAAGAGAAGGGAAATTAATGGGAACAAAAGAAAAGACTTGACATCTTTTAATCTAGCTATATTACGTATTTTGCAACTCAAAGCTCAATTGGATATCGTGTTTAAATTTATTTGGCATGAGGGCCTTTGAACCCGTGATAGAAAGAATCTTCTTTGGTGAGGTATTTCTGAGTTGGATAGTGAAGTTATTATTTAATTGAATCCACCTTATCAAATATGTCATAAATAATTTTTTTTTTTCCTTGTCTCAAGTTTGTGTGGCCTAGTATTGTTTGACATGAAGACGTTGAGAAAAAATTTAAAAAAAAAAAGAAATTTTAAAAAAAAACTACCTGTTTTCAATAAAAAGAAATTTAGCCCCTATTGGAGCCCTTTTTTAGAAAAATTTATTTTAGAATAGTAATTTTTTGGAGGATGAATTGTTAGAAAATAAGGAAAAGTTTTTGAATTTTTGATTTACGTGTAAACTTATTTTATGGGAGATTGCGTTGTTGAAAATGAGTTTTTATAAAAATGAGGGCCTATGTTCATAACATAATATGTTCCTAAAAAAAGGTTCAAGACGGGATCAACATTAATATGACAGCTATAAAACTAATATTCAGACGACGACAATCATCATCAGCACAAATATTGCCAAAACATCCATGTCAAAATCATGGACTGACTAAACTTTCATATGCTATTTTCAAATTCCATAAAATTTTTCGGGAGAAGCTCTTGTAGACATTAGACAGTATGTACATATACATGACCACGAGGAACCTATTTTTTTAATATAATTTTTATGCTTCCCAAAAGTTATACATTGGTTTCATGTAGCTAACATTTATAAACCAAAAGTATGTAAATATGAATACATAATATGTGAGAAATGATCCCCTAAGCATCGATGAGACGACACATCAATTGATTGGTGGGTCAATGTCAAGCACCAATGCTTAGGATAAGCTAAACAATAATGCTTAGGAGATCATTTGTCCAGAATACGTACTTCTTTGTTGAGTAGAATTTTGTATTTACCCATATGGAAGCTCTGTACATGACTGTGCATGTGTTTCGGGGGCAATTACGATATCCAACTTGCTTTAACAATTGCTTCCTCTAACGATGTCCAACTTTTTGGAAGGGGGTTGTGAGATAGGCAGATTTTTCTTATTACAACACTCAAAACAAAGAGAAACTTTTTCGATGTCCTGAGTGACGGGAGACAGATTGTGCCTGCTCGATTGACACTCTGGGAGTCCGTGCTGTTCTCTCCAGGACGTCAGGTTCAGCATCTGAAGACCGGGGAAGCAGCTTGCATCCAAGCCTCCTTGAAACAAACCTAGGGGAACTAAGGTAACTATGTGACTTCGTCACCTTTTTCATATGAATCATTTCATCCTTAATTTTAGTGAATTCTTGTTCTAGCTCTTCAACTCGAGTTCTCATCCTTTCCATGTCGACTTTTAGAACCTGGTTCTCACGAACAACCTTTACCCACCCATCTCGTTGAACAGGTTGACCAGTTATTTCATTTGGGGTAGTTATTGAACCCGCAGGGGCACTTTCAGTATCCAAAACATTCAGGTAGCCCGCTAAAGCCTTTCTTAACTGCATCTGTTCAAAGAACAAAACTTGAAGAATAACTCTAAGGGGTAACCTTCCATTTTGGGATGCATGAGCACAAGCATCGATGGAAAGCTTCTGGAAATCAATGATGTTGCAAAGAAGCTCCATCTCTTTCTCCGAGAGCCAGGGATGTGCCTGAATAATTTCATGAAAAATTTGTCAAAAGCCAAAACTGAGTAGCCCTTTGGCAATACTTGCCGGAAAAGACTTCTGTAATAATATGTAGAAATGAGATTATATTCTCTATTCATATTACAATCCATCAGAAAAAAAATTATTCTTTTCATCGCATTTTTTCTGTAAGATAGAGAGGTGCCAGATGACTACTAAACAGAGCAGAAATGCTAAGTGGACATTTGTAAGAGCTGATTCGAACCTTAAAGTATATGTCCAGTGCACGGTAGAGTCCATCATGCAAAGATCTTGAAGATTCTGGCAAGGCTTCTGCCAATGTATGTATCTGTCCAGGCTTCAAGTTCACATCAGAAGCAACCTCCGCAATATAGTTATCTACCAATCTAGCAGCTCTCTTCAACCGTTCAGATGATGGTGATGATTCTAGGTCCAATGATGATGGAGGAATAGAAGTTACTTTTGGTTCAGAAGATACAAAATGATTAATCATCCTTTCAACGCAATCAGTGTTGTATAATGTATCGGAATCTGAGTAACTAGGTATAAGTAGACAATCAAGGGTTGCAAGTTCTAGCTGCATCCCTATTCTCCTTTCCAAAGAGTCCTGGCACGTATGGTTAACCCCCAATATCAATGCAACACGTAGAAGTCCCAACAGAAAACGACAAAAAGATTTTCCCTGCTTTTCAGGCAGCAGTTTCACAACACTTTCCAAGAGAACTCTCTGGTCAACAGCAGCAGGCGTCAAGCTAAACCTAGTAACCGATCTGGATATGCCACTTTTTCCTCCCTGCCAACGGCCCAAGCCAGGAAGATACTTTTTGCAATAATACATTATAGCTCCAGACAAATTTTCGGGTTGTATTCCTCTGGCCTCCATCGACTGAATTAGTCTCTCAAACAACTCCACATTTAGATATGAGATGTCTTCGAACCACCAGTCGGATTCTATGCTATGGATTCTTGCACCGGTGTTTATCCCATTCCATAGGATGCTACCTCCCGGGCTCTGTAAACTACCATACATCATCATAGGCCATCCGAACAGAGTGGTGTCAGTACAGACCATAACAGATAAAGCATTCAGACATCTACCAACTATATGAAGCTTTTCTGCCCTTGAAATAACTGGTTCACAGCTTTGGAGAGCCAAAATGCAGTCCTTCCAGTTTTGGAGAACATGTTTGTGGAAGAAACTCTCTGACTTGGACAACAAATTATCTTCTCCATAATCATCTGTCATCTCGAGGTAATCTGCAGCACAATACACCATTACCACATTCCTCGGCATCAATTCTACTCGACCACCATAACAATATTTAACTATAGCCAAAAATGTGTCAGATTGACAAGGGAATTCTTCAAGATTAACCACGATAGTCTTCTCGATGGTCCTTTGCGTTTCTTCAACAATGTTTGCTATCCTTCCGCATCTAGATAGAAGAGGAAACTGGAAAAGAAGCATTTTTATGAGGCAGTGCACGAACACACTTAACACCAATGAATAACAAAAACCACAGCTACTGAGAAGTGATTGACAGGAAAATAAATATGCATAACTTGAGGAATGACACTGATAACCAATAAGAAAGGCACCCATGTGCAGAAACACACGGGAAATGGAAAACTTCAGAGGCAAGAAAGGGATAAACATTAAAAAAACACACCAGAGAACTCCATGCTGACACTCCTTAGTGATTTGACATGAGATTACAATTACTTATATAAAAGTGCTTTCCAGATTAAGAAATTTTACTTTTAACCATCAGAACAAAGTCGCGCTTTTCCTTAATTAATCATGGTTTAAAAATTACAAGAATAACAAAATTACTTTAAATAAATTAGGGGGATTGATATTTGGGACTTGTGCCACACTACATCTCAATTCCGAATTCTCAACCTAGAAGCTCAACTTCTTGCACCAGAAGCTAAAACCAAGAAGGGAGTCTCTCGCTCACTTCTACTTTGTAGCACAAACAAGCAAATATTTGAGCTCTGACTAGTGTGGTAGGAAAATACATTATAAAATAACCCTGATATATATTTTGAAACGTAATCCACAGCATCACACACAAAAAAATTTGAATACCTTCATGTTACTATTGTCTGAAACATGTCAATAAAAATCAAAGTGCTACCAATGATGTAATATAGAGATAAGTAAACCGAGAAACAACATATTTTCGAAAAGATCTCTCAACGTAAAACACAAAATGTAAGAACTAAATCATATGAACTGCCAAAGTCGACCACATTCTGTTGACTTTCTAAAACTGCAACAGAGCCCTCAAATCCTTTTAAGTCATTCTTAAAAGAGGATGAAACCTATACTCCAAACTATAAACATTTTCAAAGAGGAGACTCTCCTCCCTGCACTATGGTTCTTCATATTCTTACAGGGTTAGCATCTTGATGAAATCTGGATTCCCCGTTGATCAAATGAATGTCTACATTCCCAGCATATCAGCATGAAGCCACTCTTAAGAACTATCAAAGAACACACATAAAGACAAACTAATCATCTTTCTCTTTTTGGCATGATTTTAAAAGCATGAAAAGAAAAATTACCTTGTGAAGATGAAAGCTTACTCCATCCACCACCACTATGATATCACTTGGCAGACTTGAATTGCAGAACCTAAAAGGAAAAAAAAACAAACTTTCATGCCATTTTGGCCCAACATTCAACAATAAGATCATCTCGGGACAAATTCAAATACCCTCCTTTTTTAAAAATTCAAGAATACCATAATTTCATATTTCTCTTCCCATCGAGGACAAGCTTGGTTGCCTACACATCTAATATCAAATTGATAAAGCCTACAAAAATCTGGATCTCCCCGGTGAAAGACAAACGCCTGAACCTACTCAATTTTCCCAGCCCAATCTCAGTTGATTTGTATTATGAACCAAACCGAACTTCAAGTCCCAAGGAAGCATTACCCTGGTCAAGTCGCATATGAACTAGAAAAAGACTCAAAAAGTTCTGTCGCCGGTGAAGATTGCAATTTTCCCTCTCCCCAATACCATTACCCTCCATTGCAGTGAACTATATAACATCATTCACACGTTAATATGAAATTAATTATCCTCGCTCTAGCAACTTTAGCTGGTTAATTAGATGTCGAATTTTATCGATACTTAAAACAACACTGATACGTGAGTTTATAAACTTTTGGGATAATAGAACAAAAATTCTTAGCATAATAGAACGGCACATCTCTGACTCCCCCTCTGCCCGCGCCGCGCTGACTTTCATGGATGATCAAGAATTAAATAGAATTCCCAGAAACATAAAATGGATTTTAACAGACACAAAGAGAGAGAGCAAGGGATGAAGAATACCATTCATTTCCCTCGCGATAAAACCCAGTACTTTTGGCTGCAGGGGCCATCAGGAACCTGACCTTGCAAGCCTCAATAGTCCTCCTTTCTGGAAAATATTCACTCCAATTCTTTTAAAGCAAATAGTCGATTCAATTGAGTTCTGGTGCTCTATAATAAATGCCCGATTGAATTTAAATTCCCTCTCTTTTTTTCTCTCGAAACAAAAAATCACCCACTTCAATTCAATTGATTACAGTCTACAGGAACCCTGACATTATGATGCCCATCATTAATTATTATTTAAGTAAATAAACAAATTTCTTCTAAACGGAAGCCCACCAACCATATCAACCACTGATACTCAGTTTGACACAAAATTCAAAAGAAAAAAGAAAACTGAGTTTGCCGAGTCAACCTTTGGTAACAGGAAAAAACAACAATCATGACCCATAAAGACGCTATCTTTACAACCTCGCATTATGCTTTTCGTCGTGTTTATAAAAAAGCCTAACAACAAAGCAACAGTATACACTTCACGTGTCCATCATACGTGGAAATAATAATACAAAGTACTCTATTTCTTATTGAAAAACAAAGGCGGCAATTCGTGCAAAGATTCGAATTTTCATGCACAAGTCATTTGTGTTTAACATTTTCTTTATGGGTTTGACCCATTTCAACGATTATAATATCAAACTTGAATACGTGTCTTCAAATTTTGTGTGGTGATTGAACAGGGAGAAGGGAATATAGGCCGGCCGAGGCGACACGGAGACAAGAGGACATGACTAATCATTAAGAGAGAGGTTATCTGATATTCGGATCCCAGATGCCAATGTATGCAATATTTTACTGCGTTTCCAGTTCAGTCACGCTTTTTTGTCGAACAGTTGGTGTGCGAAT
The DNA here is from genome assembly GCA_903798255.1 of Fraxinus quadrangulata. Taxonomy (NCBI): domain Eukaryota; kingdom Viridiplantae; phylum Streptophyta; class Magnoliopsida; order Lamiales; family Oleaceae; genus Fraxinus; species Fraxinus quadrangulata. The sequence continues at coordinate 246,140 of CAIGRB010149776.1, forward strand.
CGAGGAGGGCGTGGATCAAGGGCAACGAAGCAGTGTGTTTTGTGTGTTCTTTGTTTAGGTACAAGGTGAAAGGATTATTATGTCCCCTGTTTGAACGTGGTTCTATTCATCTAGCAGGGCTTCGAGGTGAAAAGTTAAACAGAAAAGTTACTTTAGTCTTCCAAGTGAAATGATAGATGACCTACAAATTAAAATTCAAACTTTAATCTAATTTCAAATTAACAATTAATTTTAATAATATATTTTATGGAATTCATAATTTTTTAACCATACATTTCATCAATTTTTATAAAAATCGAACAAAAATTTAATTTTAACATTTACCAAATATGAGCTAAATATTTTGATAACTGTTTGCAATGAGAAAAAATTTAGTGGGACGGTCATAGTATGGTATATTCAATTGATGACACAATCATTTATATCATAATTAATATTTATCCTATAGGCTATAGGTAAAATGTATTCATGGTGCATTTAACTGCAATGAAGATCTCCAATTTTATAATTTTTTATCTCTTTTAACAATTTTTTTTTTTTTTTGTACTTGTTGTCATCTTTAACTTTCTATTAATTAACTGTTTCCATTTTAATTAGTTGGAAAATTTGAAGTTCTGCATTTATTGCTTATTTTGCTTTTTTAGCCCATGACGACTATTATTTGGGGGAAAAAAAAACCAATATTTTAAATTGTAATTTTAAAAAAATGTGTGATTAAAAAGTAAAAAAAAAAAATTTGTGATTATGTACAAAATATTTTATCGTGTGAATGTATGGTTGAAAATGAGTGTGTTTGTCTCTTGATGTTGTAGAAGAAATTGCGTAATGAATAATATTTTTTGGAAAATATGTGATTAAAATTTAAAGTAACTATTGATTTGTGTGTAGAAAATTTTTGATTGGGTTAATGTGTAAAGAATCTTACTGTAGTAAAAAATATTTTGAAATAATGAAAGATAAACGAAGCCTTAATGTGTAGAAAATGGAGTTTTTAAATAATAGTTGTCAAACAGGGGCTTAACAAATCTTTTTACTCCATCGTAATAATTATTTGGATTGTCATCAAGAATAAGAAATGTTAGATAAGAGTACAATAAAAAAATTGGGACAAAATTATTTTTTTTAGCAAAAGTCGGAAACTTTTACCACAAGTAAAATATGATGAGGTCAACAGACATTGTGGTGTTAGGCATAATTTTCCTTGTTCTATTTCGTTCTCTTTTTTCCAAACCATTTGCATACGTGTTTATGATGTCAAATTATTTTTTACTTTATTTACCAAACACCCACTCAAAACGATTTATTATTTTTCGTGTGAGCCCTTAAATTCTTAAAATAATATTAATGTAACAAAAATGTAAATTGATTATCGCTGAGTAGATATCATAGCTAATTGTGTGCCTTAAAAACAAAGAACATGTGCCGTCATTTGAGTAACGATTTTTTTAATGATCTAATAGTCATCCTAATAAAGTATAAATCTTTACTTCAATTATCAAAAAATAATTTTGAAGGGTCAACGAACATACATAAGCTGGTGAAAAAATTCAACCATGAACCAGAGAAACATAATTACTGTTAAAAAAAATGAGCATTTAAATAAAATAAAAGAAAAATTCCCACAAGCAGCTTGTAGTAATACAACAAACTATATTGTTTGAAATGAATAATAAATAATACAACATGCTCATTTGAAGGCGAACTAAAAAAATTAAGGCACTAACAACAAAATATAATGCAGTATTAGACGTACAGGATACCTGCAGCTGTGATATGTAGGTTTGTGACTGGAAAGACGACGAATGTTGTGTATATGATAATGAAACCATATCGATATCCTAAGAGATCCTCTCGGAGAACTGAGAAGGCATGAACATGGACGATGTCCAGATATTATACTTCTCTCTTAACTTGCAACCGGCTTTGAAATGGCCTTCTTAATAGCTTCAGCATATGTCCTGTGTTGGTATGTAAGAGTGGACTCGAGCAGATCCCAGAGTGATGTCTTTGGATTCCATCCTAACAATCACACAATTAAATCTTAACATAAGAATATAGCCAAAGCTCAAGAACTATTATGTGTGCCAACTAAACAGATTATTACCAAGTTGTCTGTTAATTATGGTCATGTCTGGAATTCTCTTGTCACTGTCATCATATCCTTCACCATAAAATTCTTTAGAGCTTACATCAATGGTAGGTGTATCTAGTGGAGGTTCCGCACTAACTTTTGAGTAAACCTGTGAGCGCATAACCAGAAAGAAAGGTTGAGAAATTTATTAATAGGTGAACGGAAACAGCTCAAAGAATTACATAAACATATTACCTGAGTCATCATTTCAGCAAGCTGTCTGACTGTAACTTCGTTGTTTGGGTTGCCAACGTTGAATATGTGACCATTGGCCCTGGCCGGATTTTCCTGTTTAAAATCACACCACTTAGCTACTACCTCAACGGATCAACATCAAGCAAAAGTATAGGGAATGAAATTAACATACAATCATCAAAAGAACAGCTTCAATGGCATCTTTGATATAAACAAAAGTTCTTTGTGATTCGCCACCATCCACGAGCTTGAGTGGTTCACGTCTTAGAAGATTCTGAACAGAGAGAAGAAAACAATATTAGGAAATAGACAGTCAAATTAATTCGACATGGTATTCAATCTGCATATGAATAATAATCTCACATTGCTAAAGCATGCTAAAACTCTTGGAACGCCCTCACTGGGACCATCAATTCCAGGTATGAAATCCATTCTGGGACCAATCCAGTTGAAGGGCCTCACAATTGTAAATTCAAGACCATTCTCAGCACCCTCAGCTGTAGAACAAGGTAAAAGAAATTTTTTTAATGCAAGTTTCACTACTAAGATATAAAGATCAATAAATTTAAATCACTCACCATAGATCAACCTTTCAATCAACTGCTTTGCACATGCGTATGACCACCTCTGTTTTTCAATTGGGCCAAAAATGCAAGGGGAGGCATCTTCTTTAAGAACAAAGTACGCAGGATCCTGATGCAAGTCAACAAATGATGATTCATAAGATTTTCACCAAGCAAAGTATATCACACCAAGGAGAACTGTAACTTCAGAGATCTCCTTTGGCAGATATCTGCAACAAAGAAATGTACATGGAATGGTGCAGTGAAATGCTCCGGACGAAAAGCAAGAATCTTCAAAACATGAGCAAAGAAATTTACTATGAGACTCATGTATATTACTAATAATCATGAACTCGAGAACTACATATGGTGTCTTTCTGTGTGCTGAGGAAAGACTTGGCATCTAACATAGAAGACTCTTATGTGAAGAGTTAGTCCAAATGTTTCGTGAATTCAATAGTTACATACATTGCGACTTTTTTTGCAAGATTCAAACAAAAAATCTAATTACTCCAAAATATTGGGAAACTTGTAAAGCTGTGTTTCTAGCTATGAATAACATTCTTAAATTGCACAATATAATAAACAGACAATCCATTAACTTATATATCCCTATGTTCAAAATAAACAATATTCCAAATCCCAGAAAATGAATAGTAAACTAATAAAGCAAAATCTACATGCAGTAATAAATTGCAATGGTGATTCCATCAAAACTGATCCTCCAAGGTCATGCATCCTCTAAGATGATTTTTCATGCACAGGCACTGAAAGTTAATAAATTTAGAAGAAAACTAGAATGTTTTAACCATGACATGCACATCCAATATCAACTTAAAATATCACTTGCATTTTTCTTGCAAGCAAAATAAAAGTGTGTCAGAACTCAAATATTAAGAAAGCAAAAGCGAAGTTTTCAAATGCAACAAAAGCGTAGATTAATTAAAGCATTAATGAAGGAAACTCTCTCTCTCACTCTCTCAAACATAATAAGAAAAGATCTGTGCATCACTCCAGTTCTAACTTCTAACTAAAACTTTACAGTAGTGAAGCAGCACTGACATAAGTTGCAAATTTCCCAAGGATTCTTTTTCTCTTTAATGTTGGCCACTGGCCACCCAGATTGTTATTGCCTTTGTTTGGGTTTCATTTTTTTTTCCCCAAAAAGTTCATTTTCAAAGTCAAACAATAATTTTAACCACATGTTTTCGTAAAACCCAGAAGTACTAACTACTTGTCCACCACTCATTTCAACCAGCTAATAATTTTAGAAAAAAAAAAAAAATGAAACATAAACAAAGGAATTCTGTTTCTTTTTCTTTTTCCATTCCACCAATTCAAAACTAAAAGCACCAAGACAGCATGAATTATGATCTTACAATCAAGGAGTTTTTCCCCATAAATAATATTTCAATCGCCAATTTCCCATGGTTTGATTAGTAAACCCTATTTAATAGTAGCCATCAAAGAGTTTATTCGCACAAATAATATTTCAACCAGCAATTTCCCAGAGTTTGATTCGGAAACCCTAAGTTAATAGCAGTCAATGGGTCAATGGAACAGATTCCATCACGTTATCACAGTTTGTTGTGAAGATGACAATTTATTTGAAATAGTGGAGCAAAATTGCCCACACAAGTCACGATTCACCCATGACCCATTATTTCATCGTGTTCCCATAATTAGTAGGCCAATTAACCTTTTATTTCCTGAAGGGAAGAATTTGGGTTTTCCACTACATATTTCTGTTCTAAATATAATCAATTGCCCAAGGACCCAAAGAGGCAACCTGATGCAGAATCTGAAAGAAAGAGGAAGAAAAGAAAAGAGAGCATGGGGGAGGAAAAAGAGAGAAAAAGAACTTATGAGGAAAAATTCTTATACTTAATAAGTTCTAACTTGTAATCAATAAATTGTGTCCAAATTGAAATTTTTAGGTTGCCTTTTACAGGGTAAAAAATTTAAATCTAAACGGAGCTCAAAGTTTCATCATAAAATGAGCTTTGCAGAACCTATCTACTAAGAACTTTTGCATTGTCCAAAAATCATCAATCAGTAAAAGGTAGTCTTCAGCTGGCAATGATGATTTTTCATGCTACTTTTGTCGATATTGTACCGTGGTGTATAACTCGAAAAGCAAGACAAAAAAAAATATCAGTTACAGGACGGACACAGACTTGGTTTATTTTATAACACAAAATAGTGATAGTCCCAACTAAAATTCCAAATTATTAATGTAAAAAGTTGAGGGCACCTAAACAAGTTGTAGGGCAGTGGACAAATAGGAACAATTGCAAACCAATGGAAGGCAGAAAACATGATGCAAAAGCAGATCAAGCCTCCAGCTTCTCAATAACACACTTGAGTCAAATGTGCTACAGTTGTTACAAGTGACGAAGAAAGAGAATAAAAACAGAGAAGAAAGTAATTCTATAATCAAGTTGTGTTCTCCACAACTTCCTTCTCTTTGTTTGTGGTTTCCTTTTTATGTTTTTGGCCATCTATATTTTAACTCTAAGTCGTGTTTCACTCTAGAAGGCTAGTCCTTCAAAGTTTGCTTAACTATGAAGTGCAGAAGTAGTTTAATCAGACAATTAATTCTTTACTTATTTTGCTATAAAAAAAATCAAAGTCACCAGTAACATTTGAAAACGTCATCTTCCTCCAATAGTTATCTAATAATATGATGCATAGAATCTTCAAATTACAAAGATTTGTTTCTCGCTTAGGGTGCGAGAGGTCCCGAGTTCAATTCTCGGAATGCCCCTGAATTTTCATTTCCTATCAAAAAAAGATTTGTCCACTGAAAATATGCATATCACATTGTGTTAAACTTATTAGCAGAAAAATAAGTAGATAGAGGTTATAGGTGCGATTAAAACTCCCTGAATGATATGCATGTTTCAGTGGATCCTCGCTCATCAAAATACTTGCATGCTTTCTTTTAAATACTGTGAATGGTGACATGCAAGGTATTATTTCAACTAAGGTCCCAAAGCACTAGTATCTGGAAAAGATCGCATTCGACATTCATGTGACAAGGAATTATTCTCAGGCCAAAGGCAAAAGGGATTATACTCCACCCTGTAGGAAAATTCTTGGTTTTGAAAGGAGCACAACTCCATAGGAGCAGATCCACTCATACAGCCAAAGATTATTACTTATGAGGTCGAGAGAACAGAAATTCACCAAATAGCAAATCATAATTGCTTTGAACATGTCAAGGAAACTATAGATCAAACGGTCTGTGCTGAGATCATTTGCAAAAGAGACTATTATATTTTGTAGCGCATCAACTGTAGTCACAACAATCTTGATATACAATATGGGAACAAAATTTCTTAAATAAAATAAAATTAAAAATTTTTAAAAGAAGGATAGGATAGCTATGAACTTTTAACTCCAGAAATGCCAAAGGCTTACCTGCCGTAATGGGCTATCTTTAGGTAAAAAGCAACCAATAGTTTTCCCATAAACTTCACAAGTGGAGAAGTGTATGAGACGCTTGCTATTTTCAGAACAGTACTTGACCTATATCCACAAAAAGCCATCACATCACAAAACAACATTCACTTGGGCCAGCAAGTAAAATTAATTGAATCTTTCAATTAGATCAAGCCCAATTATGCACCACGCGAAGCACTTACCACGGGGAGAGCATCAATGAAGTTGCTGTAAATAGTGTCAAGGGGACGCGTGTTGTAATCAGCTGGAGTGCAAATTGCAGCAAGATTTATAGTCTACATTGCAAGAAGAATTACACGCTTCAGTCCAAGTCAAAGTTAGAATATTAAAAACGATCCATGTATAATGTTTGAAGATAAACATTACTAACACAGCTGTAAATGAATATTAAAATTCACCATAGAACTCAAGAAATCAATATACAGTAATACTCTCCGACTCATAACAGGTTGAGATGTGTGGAGATCCCAAAATCCAGCATAATCCAGAAAAACTTGAAATTCAGAATTAAATTGAGTACGAGACAGCAATCACAGAAACTAAAATTAAGCATTTTCCCATAGCAGCTCAATACCACAAAAAAAAAAAAAAAGACTGATAATCGAAACTCCCGAAACAATCGCAATGTGAAAAAAAGGATAAATTCTGCACAAGTAAAAAAACTCTAAGACAATCAAATACTCAGAAGTCAGATCCGACATTAACCACAACACAAAGCCAAAATGCCAAACGAATAAATAAAGAAGAAATGACAAGGCATCAAAGAACATTACGAGATCCGCCATCTTGATAAGCCCTTCGAGTCGTGGGTCGTTCTTGATATTGAGTCGGTGGAACTGGATGCGATCGGCCCAAGGTGGCGAGCCCGAGGGCTCCAACAGGTGCTTGATCTTGTCACTGTACACATCCACTGCCAGTACCTTGTGCGGTGTCTCCGCCATGAGCTTCTCACAGAGATGCGAGCCGATGAAACCACCAGCACCGATCATGCATATCGTAATCGGCTTAATTGGATTCCCGTCCAGATCTACTCTCCCGCTCGCCATTATCCGATTTGATACTAATTTCTCTCTTCAATTCCTCTCTACAGAGAATTATAGATGTCGAATTGAACGTGTGAGCGCGTGCGTCTAATCGACTGGAGAACAAGGAGAACTGAGTGAATATATTTAAAGCTGGAAAAAGGAGGGAGGATATGTTATCGGAATCTGTGGCCCTGCTGCATTCATTTTGAGGCGTTGTATCTCACTCGCTAACGTACGAAGTTGTGATCACTCGCTCCAATTTGACGACACGTGGATGTTGATGACACTAGATTTTCCATAATTAATCATGTTGGATATAAGTAAGGGATAATTGCAGCAAAGGTCTCAAATTTTTTTTTTTTTGAACAGACTTTAATCTTTATTTTGTGTCAGTGAAAATCTCAAATCTTTTAAAAATATACACCGGAGGTCCAAATGGATGGAACCATTCATTTGACCGTTAGTTTGATCAAAATAGTGGAGTTTGATTGACGTTGACCAAATTGGGGAGGGTAAAATAGTACATTATAATTAAAACATTAATAAAAACAAAAAAAAAAGAAAAAACAAAAAGCAGCCAACGGGGAAGAAGCAGTTCACCCGAACGGAAATCCACCCCTACCTTCCACCGTGCCAGCGCTACGGTCCCCACCACAACATCCACGCCGGCAACCACCGCAACCACCATTGTAAAACCCTTACCCCACCATGTCTGAAAAACCACCACCGTAAAACCCTTAACAAAAACCCACTTTCTTAATCCCTCCATGTCTGAAAAACCACCACCACAACAACCACCGTAAAACTCTTAACCTAAACCCACTTCCTGCAGTTGAGCCCAAGGAAAGTCAAACAATTGAAGGTGTGTCTGAAGTGGTAACTGGCAAAATGGGTCCTCCACAATCCAGATTTCTCATGGATCTTGAATATTTGGTTTATGTAATTATAGTTGGTTTTTGTGCTTTCATTGATTGTCGAAACCTATTATGTATTGTTGGGGCTGTGAATTCGAATTTGGGGAGAAACTTTGGTGGGTTTTTTAAATTGCGGATTAGGGATGGTGACGGTTTCACGCCGATGGTTGATTTCAAGCAGAGAGTTTCAACTGGCCAGCTTTCTTTCAGGCGGAGAGTATTGTTTGGGAGAAACATAGATCTATTGTTGGGGTTGTGAATTTGAATTAGGATTGCAGATTAGGGAAGGGAGATTGAAGGAGAGGGACGGGGAAACAGAGCGGGAAATGGAGGCAGCGGCGCAGTGGAAATGGTGGTGGAAGGTGGAGGCATTTCTGATTTGGGTGGGGTGAGTGAAAAATGAGATGAATAGTGGCTTTTTTTGTCTTTTTCTTTTTAATTTTTTTAGATTAAAATATGTGAAGTTATCATTTTGCCCTTACTCAGTCTGGTCAAAATTAACTTTTCTTGTCAACTAACGGTCAATTTGGACCTCCGCTGCATATTTTTAAAAGGTTTGGGACCTTCGCTGGCACAAAATAAAGGTTATGATAAAAGCGCAAAAATGAAAAGGTTTGGGACATTTGCTGCAATTATCTCTATAAGTAATTATGAGCAACTATGAGATAATAACTTCTAATTTCTATTTTGAGATAGTTCTCCAATTTGTGCCCATCTTTATTTTTGTATTGTTCTAACATGGATTTCGGCAGGTTCGTTACGTTACTAACAAATATGGCACCTACATTGTCATAGCCAACTTGATCCATAAAAATTAAGAAATGATTTTATAACCTTCCAAAATTTGCCAACGCATCACATATTAACTAATTTACATTGGTGAAATATTTTTGTATTCATTTGAAAATAATATTTTTTTTTAATATTTCGACAATATTTATCGTTGTTATCGATCAAAATATTGAGTTGAGGGTCCTCGTATGCAAAGCATACTTTTAAAAGGAGGATATATCAACTATATATATTCTCATACTTACGTCGATAAAATTCTTATGAAAAGTGACATAATTGAATTAGGTATGATATACTACCTCGAAGGGTTTGATGATTTTAATATACATACCAATGAAGTATCGATGATAAGTCTATCGTAGATTGATGTAGATGAATTCTGTATTCGACGATTTTTAATCCTTAGTTAAGATACCTCTCGAGCTTAACTAGTTGGACTTGCATTTAATTAGTATCGACAAGAGTCCTAATTGTTGCACATGAATGACCAAGTTTCTATCAACATTATCGTGAATATTCTGTTAACATTAACTATGAGACTTGTTGATTGGTGCTTCATAACTATTCTATCCCTCAAACTTGTTGATCATCCCAGGGTCATTGTCCACCCAGTACACTATCCCTAGGTCATTTGTGTGATCTAGCTAGCTCGGTCTAGAGTTTTCACATTAATTTAGATTAATTGTGTGACATACTAGTCGGATTTGGCTCTAGTTTAAAGATCAATAAGACACATTTGATATCAAATTCAAACGAAGTGACTTCTTGAAACCAAAGCTATACCAAGACCCGTAGATGAAAAATGTAAGTTTGAGTAGATTTTCTAAAATCTATTAGTAGTTGTCCGCCCTTCAAATAGATGATTGGGATCTATTTGACCAAGTAGTGTATATCATCTATAAATACTGGTAGAATATACAAGGTACGCGCAATTGGACATTCTAAAATTGTACATTACGAAGATCTACATATTCTTGCAACATGAAGCTTTAAATTGATAATCTTTTTTTTTTTTTAAACAATTACCAATAAATTTTACTAAACATGTGATTGCTTGTGCTGTACAACATATGGAACCGTGTCATGTGAATGGGGTTAATAGTTGTGCTAATGAGCTGTCTATATTTCATCCGTTCTCACGTGGGGTCTCATTTTTTGTGAATTATTCTAGATGGACAGGCCCCCAGCCAATGAGGGGGTACATGTGTCTAGCACTTCTTGCGTGGAATATGAATGCAAAAATGGCCTGTTGGGGGCCTGTTAGCGAAT